>VBSM01003206.1:5089122-5124585 GCA_008086735.1 Cheirogaleus medius
AGTACTCCATGGTATACATATACCACATTTTATTAATCCACTCATGTATTGAGTCAGCCAAATATCTAGAGACATTATTACGAAGGCTGATATGGAGGAAATGTATAACATAGATGTATTCTTGGTGGGAGTGTAAATTAGTACAACCACCAAGGAAAACAACATTATCTAGTCAAGCATATACCCAAAAACCCACAAGTTTCACTTCTAAGTAAAGACATGAGACTCAAGCACATGTGTAGCAGAGTACACATACAAGGATATTTGCATGAACACTGTTCATAATAGCAACATGTTGGTAACAAATCAAATATCCAGAAGTAGTATATTCATGCCATGGAATACCATATACCAGTGAAAACACAGACATGCATCAACTTAGATGAATATTACAAAAATAATATTAAAAGGAAAAAAGCAAGTCAGAAAAGAATATGTATAAAATAATTCTACTTACAAACAGATTAGAAATATGTAAAACTAAATAATAAATTGTTGAAGGATAAATACATTTATACATATAAAACAATTCAGACATATAAAATGCAATAAAAGAGTGCACAAGCCCAAATCCCTAGTATACGGACAATCAAAAGATGATTGCTTTTTATAAAGTATTTCAAAAAGGAATGTTAGATTATTTCCAGAAATCCTGGTTATGTTCCTTCAACCAAGGATAATAAGGTTCAAGAAGGTTCTACTTTGTGTATCTTTCTTCTAAGCTTTAAATATGAATAAATACTTCTTTGGAATTATTTCTATATAACTGCACTGGAAGCTAATGTTGCAAGTAAAGCTATTTATATAGCTTCATCACTGGTTTGAATGCTTATCATTGCGGCTTCATTACAAAGAACATCTAAAAGATTTTTTTTCCAAGCTAAAAAAAAGCAGTACTATAATAAGGTATCTTACATTCGTGGGTAAAAATACTCCTTTTAGAGAACATAATATAATTAGTTTCTATTCCAAGTCTGTCAGTGTGCACT
Source organism: Cheirogaleus medius (assembly GCA_008086735.1). Lineage (NCBI taxonomy): Eukaryota > Metazoa > Chordata > Mammalia > Primates > Cheirogaleidae > Cheirogaleus > Cheirogaleus medius. Next base: position 5,090,112 of record VBSM01003206.1, read on the forward strand.
GTTAACCTCTGACAACTATACACGAACCTTTTAATTAGCATGTTATCTTTGGTGCAATTAATAACTTGTACTTCATGTTATAGGCAAATTAAAGTTTTCCCACTAAAACCAAATTCTTCAGTGTAGTTCTAAAAGTATTTTGCCATTTAAGTGAAATTTTAACATTCAGACCTCTTGCTCCCAAAACACATAAGCAATTTTTTTTACAAAGCTAGACAGCTTTTCACTATTAACATTCTTTCAAATATTTTACCTAAGACAGAGAATCTCATATTAAATTCAGTTTCACACTTGCCAATCACACACACCCACTCACAATTCCTTCAGATGATGCAATGTGGCCTAATGTGTCTATATGTACATGTACGTGTGTACACACAAACACACATAACGTTTAAATACATACAAACACGTTAATAGCGAGATATTGGTTAAAAAACAGACTTAGAGCATACCAACTTATTATACATTAAACATAATGACTGATATTAGCCATTCTACTAATGTAATTGACCTTTAGATTTGAATTATCAAGTCCAAAGTCTAAAATCCATAGCAGTGGCTCTCAAGTTGGTACAATAATGTACAATGACGAGTCACGGTATTTGGGAGATGACTCTAAAAGGGCTTCCAGTCCTACCCTCCCAGAAACCAGCTATTTGCTGCTGCTCATGATAAGAAAGGAATTTCTAAGTCCAAGATCAGCTATATCCCTCCAGTTCCTAGAATCCTGCCCCCTCCCCTTGCACCTCAAAAAATATGTGTTGCATTTCCAAGGGAAAGAACAAAGATATAAGCCTTGGTAAAAAAAAAAAAAAAACAAAAAAAAAAAAACTGATGCCACTTACAAGATAAAAGGCAAGGTGTTTTATTTGTTTTTCCCTTTTCTCTTATGGCAAGCATGGGTAATCTCAAAATATTTGTGGCAATAAAGTAATCACAATAAAGTGATGGATAAGACACAAAGATTAAAGAAGAGAAAGGAATAAACGTAATGCTTAGGATCACGGCCTTAAAAATCTACGGTAAGTTGAGCAGAAATATATATTAAAAATTTATATTAGAACAAAATAAAAATGGATTTTAGTAGTGCTAGATTTAAACTGGAAATGGCTATTTGAACTGATGACCTGAAAAAAAAATTTGCTTTTTCTGGGTCTCTCTCTAAAATGGCCTAACTGGGGAGTCATTTCTTCCTTCCAGAAACATTGGAATGGAACAGCTTGATAGGACTCCTAGCACCTACATTTTAGATCCTAGACCAATTCTCTATTAAAAGGAATCAGAGCTCCATGGAGAACTGCTGAGTCCATGTGTTGAGATGTGCGAAAATCAAGATCCACTGGAACTTCTTGTGCTTCTCAGAAAACAAAAGTGCTTTCAGGAATTCCTGGGGCTAATGCTGAGAGGACCAAGGAGGAAGTTTAAAGGGACTCCCACAGGTCATACTGTGACCATCTGAGCACCAACATGAGAATACGAATGATAATTAATTAGAACAAGTGCATCCTACAAAAGCTGTGAGTCTAGGATACTAAAATAAAAAAGCATTTTTAACACAAAAGAAGACTGAGTCTAAGAAGGCATTCTAAAATACTTTGTAATAGGTGGTGAAAGACGAACATATCTAGATATTCTGTTTCCTCTATTAAGTATGTGCTTCTTAATGAAGTACAGATCTGTATTTTTTCCTTATGTGTGTTTGTAGAAAAGAATGAATATGGGGAACTCTAACCCAAATAGTTATAATTTCAAAGAATACTTAAGACAAGCAATATAGCTAATGCTTAACTGGATAGATCCAGAACTCCTGAGGGAGGCAGCAGAACACAGTGGAGAAGAGAAGTTGGAGTCAGATATTCCATGTTCAAGTACTACGTTCCCTATTCCCAATTTTAAACATGATAATCCCTGTCATATCTATCTCCCAGGGTCAACGTGAGGAACAGTCCCTGAGGTGTGTATTTGTTTGACTATTTACAGATTCATCTTTAAGATGGTTTGACTGTGAAAAAAGGAAGATACTTCTACTAACATGTCCCAGAAGTCAGGGCACAGTCTGGAAAAGACACATAAATATTGGCTTGTATTTATTTTGTTCCAGCTGAATCAAAGGAGTAAAAATTTGCCCCAGAATTAGTTGCCAAAGTGCCAGGAGGTTTCTAAGGGAAAAAGCTAATGGATTGAGTGTTCAACCCACTCAAAATTATTCCAAACTGCAAATGCTCTATTACCCAGAACTTTACTCCAGAGATTTTCCAACCAACGTAAGCCTCTGTTTTCTATTTACCAAGAGCACAGTTACTGTTCAATACATCCATGCATGCAACAAATGCCATATTGCTATCCTGTGCCAGGCACATTCTGTGAGCTTAAGAAGCAGAGAGCAACAAGAGGCCAACGCCCATGCCCTTGATGAGTGGGGAAAGACAAAGGTAGGTGGCAGTCAACGAGAACTTTAGATGAAGGAAATAAATTAAGATTATGTGACTTAAAATGACTTGGTGAGTAGGAGATTTTGGAAAACATGAAAGGCTTCTCAGAGGAGGTGACATTGTGCGCTGAGATATAAATGGTAAAGAGCTGGCCTGACAAAGAGCTGGGAAAGCATTCTTTGCAGAAGAAAGAACAAGTGGGAAAGTCCTGAGTTAGCAATGTATCTTGCATGAGAAGAAGAAGAAAGAAAAGAGGAAGAAAGAACAAAGAAGAAGCAAGCTAAAATGGCTTAAGCAAAGTGAACACCAGGGAGTGTTAAGATGTGAGCTTAGAAAGGAAAGAATGAGCTAAGAGTATGGTGAGAGCAAGGTAAGCAAAAAGAACAAATAATACCATTTCTCACATCCAAAAGTTGATCAAAGTTTTTCCCCTGCCAAAATACACATAAGTACATAACATCACATTGTGCACCACAGTGGTGGAATACAAGGGGAGAATGGCTATAATGCAAACAAACAGCAACTGATTCTTTTGGGGACTTGAGAAAAAAGAGGTTGAGGCACCAACACACACGGCTGAATAAATCACAACCTTACTCAAAGAACAATATTAAGGACGTGAGCTGTAGGAAAAGCACCTGGTCTTCATTGTCACTCGTGCCCTCTCAGAGCCACCACCATCAGTGGAACCATCTTCCAAAGAACAACGTTACCTCTGTGCTCCAGAAACATTCTGGTGATAACTGGAGAGTATGGCATATTCATAATAAAAATGATAACCATTCCCTCTTTGTATATTCAATGTACAGAAATCCCTGGGACTAGGCCCCTACTTCCCAAATATCCATGCAACTAGAATTGTTGCAAGGGTGAAGGCCTAAGTCAGAATTACAGAAACCTACATGAGATGAAAATTGAAAATACACAGAAACCTGAAGTCTCTTATAGTTAAAATGGGATAATATATGCAAAGTTCCTCCCAAAGTACATACAATCCTTTCCAAAATAAAAGTTACATGATTTTTCTATGTTGCTTCTACTTGAGTTCTAAAGCTAAAACCTTGAGTAAAATAAAGGCAGAGTGACTCAGAATTCTAAAGGTCAATCTAAAATTGAAAAATCTAAAATGTAGAGCCTTTAAAATAAGGGGAAGTTCACTACTTACCTCACTTGGTTCATTGAAAATACTTAATGATTGTGAAAATTCTTAAAGCTGTAGACTTATGATTTGTGTACTTTACATGTGTCATTCTTCAGTAAGAAGTTTAAATAATAATAATGAGAGGACTATATTAAGCCATTCACATACAAGTTTCTCAACAGTAATCAAATAATCAAGATGTTGGAGTATCTTGAAAGTATGTTGTCTCTATTTCCCAAAAATCTAGGCTTGGAATAGTTAAATCTAAACTATAAATATATGCACAGAAAAAAATTATTCTATTATAAGTTTCATTCATTAAGAATCATTTGCCACTGCAAAAAAAAGGAGAGTAGGGAATTTACATATATTTTTCTAGATGCTTTCCATGCATTAAAACTTATAATGGACTTGAGGTAGGTATTACTATCTCCTTATCTGAGGAAATCATGGTTCAAAGATATTAAATATTAATAATGTAAACAAAGGCACAAAGCTTAAATGGCAATTGTGGAGTCAAATTTAGGGTTATTAGGTTCCAAATTCATGTTTTTCCACTATAAGCAGACTGCCTCCCAAATATACAAATTTAACAAATTCCAAACTATTGGGACCTAAATATATGCCTTTTTAATTAAATACTGCTCTTCCACCCATGTGCTTTGGGTATCATTTCAACCATGGCTCAGAAGCCAATGCTTACAAATTTATCTCTGCATGCTCATTTTGAGCAAGATCCCAACTGGTACTTAACTACTCAACTATTTATGTAGTTCTCCATTCATCATTGGAGAAACCATTTAAGAAATGGGGAAAATAAGTATTGTTTTCTCAATATGGCTGTAAGAGCTGAGATAAGAACAGTTTTAGCAAGTTCAGTAGAGCCAGAAATAGACAGAAGGCTTGTGAAGACTGTGGGAGGGTAAGTATATTGGAGGAAGACCAGTAGGTCGAGAATCTCAGAAGGATTTATATGGGAGATGGGAATTACCCTGAAGGAAGAGCCAAGCTCTAGAAGAAAAAGAGCAAACAACAGCTAACTACAAAAGGACTCAAGTGAATAAAAGTTCCATGAAAGCAGAGCTCTGGTCTGTCTTGTTTTGTCACATGACTTATTTGATACTCAATAGGTCATTTCTGAATGAATAGATGAAGGAAATAAATAACTTAAAAGCATAGCTATTAATGTTTAAAAACAAAAATTTAAGTGGGTAGAAGCCTGCCTGTGCCCTTGTCCTTGGTCCTGAATAGTCATGTTTGGCTGGATATGACAGTTTCCTAATCTGGGTTCATGGTATCCAAATTCTAGTTTTTCTTTGTTTAAATTTTCCATCTTTATCAAATAAAAAAGTCTGATTTTCTTTTTAGCTGCAGAACAAATCATTCCATGTCTTATGTCCTGAGCTTACATAGCTGATTGCATGTACTTTCAACAATTCTATCATGCTTGAGACTTAGAAATATTTTCCGTACCCGCTTGGGGAAGTTGGGCGTTTTCTGTTTCTCATCCACCCCTGATGTTATACTTTAGTTTAAAAATAACAGTCATTATCACTCAATTATTCAGTGATCAAGTGTAACACCAGGTGCAAACAAAAGTTCTGACAACACTAGAACATGTCCTTGTTACTGCAGACGATTTAAGAGCTTTGCATTTATGAAGCTAGTGATCATGTTACTCTCTAAATTTGAAGCAGGTAAAACAGAAAAACAGCATAAGCTGATTTTTTTTCCTTTTGTTTTCTTGGCTTCTTTTTTCTTTTTAAAGATACCTATAGCAAAATATATTAGCTTTCTATTTTCTCCACTGTTTGCACTGGCATTAATCAACATCCAAAAAGTTTATATATTATCATTTTAATTGTTTTTATAATCAGTCTTCTGAACCAATAACTCTAAAATACAAATAGCACAATCATTTTGGGTTTTTCTCTTTTCTTCCCCACTTGAAATTTGTGTGTGTGTGTGTGTGTGTGTGTGTCTGTATGTGAATCTGTAATACATGCACCTACATACACAGGTATATAAATCAAATATACACACACATATTGCTTGTTATTTAAAAAAAAAAAAAGAGCCTTCAAAGAATCAGTCATATATTTCAGAACTGAAAGGGCATTTGAGTTCATCTGGTCCAAAGTCTTAGTATTGCAGATGATCTCAAATGTAAAATAACTTTCAAACTTCACACAGATACCCAACATGGTAATGGACCCAATACCTAAGAAAATCAGCCAAAGATTAACCTTAAGACATTTAGATTTTAAAACCACCTCGTTTAAAAATTTTTATCCATTTTAAAAGTTCAGGAACAAAGTCTATATTGCCCTGTAGATCTAACTAGCACTACAAAAGACAAATTACAATGTTTTCCTAAAATAAAAATATAAATGAAAACTTTTAATTGCAAGAGAAAGAGAGCTGGATTCATCACTTATATGCATTTAGAAAAATCTGTCTCATTCATCAGCAACAATGAAGGAGAAAGAGTTGGAAATAGAGCCAAGTATACTTACTTTCTAAGGAACAAATAATTAGAGGCATTTGAAAATCTTTTTCACTGTAATTGACTTAAATTTTTTACTCAAACTCCAAATTTCTGACAATTCCTCTTTCTACTGATAATGAGTTAACGTCACCAAAATATAGTAAAAGATTAAAAAAATATATATGCTAACCCTAAACATTTATATACTTACTGGTTTAACTTAATCTATATAAACAAAAATGTATATCATACACGTCGTGTATACAAAGTGCAGACCAGTGGTCAGGAGTCAGGGATTAACCGCGGAGGGGCACAAGGAAACTGTGTGTGGGATGGAAATGTTCTATATCTATCATGTGGTCGTTGTTCGCAACTGTACATATTTCTCAAAACTTATCAAATTGCACACTTAAAATTGGCAAATTTTATTTTATATAAATTACCTCAGTATATCTGACACCCCTCACAAAACCAAAAATCTGATGTACCATGACACCTAAGAATAATTCCTATAGAGTACCTACTAGAACACTGTGAATACCCAACTATTATTAACCATGACCCAACAAAATACTACAAAGTATGCATAAACAGTGATTCTCCCATAAAACTCCACACACACACACACACACATATTATGTTAGGGAATAGTGAATACACAAATATGGTTAGATACCATAACACAGAGAGGAAAACAAATTTCCCACCCCCTGCCATAAGTCTACACTTACCAATGCTCAATCTAATTTAGGGTAGAATTGGGGGAATTTCTGGAAGTATCTTAACTCACTTCCTCTACATACCACTACTCAAAGATTCCCTTGGTTCCCAGACCCTTCAGCCTGGTCTCACTTGACGTTCATATGATCTGGACCAGGAAAGAAGGGTGGCCGGCCGGCCTCCACTTGAGCCTCTCCTCTGTACTAGAAAGGACCAGGCAGAGAAAGAGAACGAAATCCTGAAAGGAGGAGAATGCATTGACAAGCCAGGATGGTTGTTGGGGCAAAATAGTGTTCTCTTGTCACAGTGACAGCTCTCTTCTCCTGGGTGGTGCCCTGGCCCACCCCCAAGGGTGTCTATAGATAGGAGAAGAGAAAAGCACTAATAATGATGGTTGTAACATAATTAAATAACTTATGAAGGACAAAATATTAAAGCAATGAGAGCTCTGAAAGAACAGAGAGACCACATGCACCTTACCTACAAGTTTAGTATTAAAAATCTAACTGTCTTTTGCAGTGCCTTCCCAAGAACACTAAATTGAGAATATTTGGTGTGATCAAACACACTAAGACCACTCTGAAAGTATGCAGGAAAACACTAAATTAAGAACAAAACAAGAGAGATGTAAAGGTCATTGGAAATCAAGAAGGGGGGGTGGGGGGTGAAAACCTACCTGTCAGGTACAATAAACACTATTCAGTGATGGGCACACTAATAGCCCTGACTTAAGCATTATAAAAGCTATCCATGTAACAAAAACATTTGAATCCCCTTAATATTTTGAAATTTAAAAAAGGTTAAAAAAAGAGAACAAAATAATATTTTAAAATATTAACTAGTTCAAGAATATCAAAAATATTTCAATTTAGTCCATCTGTGATCCCTCTCCCAAACCCCCAACCAAAAGAGACAGGGATTTCTGCTTCAAAAAAAAAATGATTTTTTCCAAACAGGATAATACATGTGCTTTCAATTTTACTTAATAAAAAGCAGGGCAAACTGAAAAACAGGTGCCTCTACAGATGGAGTATACTAAATACATATAACACTTCTGATAATGTTGAACCACCCCCCTTTTTGGAATTTAAAACATCCCTAAAAACCTGCACTTTCAAATATTGCTAAATATTTAGAGTCTCAAAGGATGAGATTCATTATTGTGCACAGTAACACATCTTCAAATAGTATTTCAGGCTAGTTTTGAAGAACTGCAATTGATATCTTTTCCATATATACTTAACCTCCTACAGATTTATTTGATTCTCAATAATTACTATTCTCTGGTAAAAGGCATATGTTATTACAGTACACTGCGCTCCCACAAGCTGTCCATTCAGTGTATTTTAATAAATCTCTGCCAGAGCTGTATAAATTTGATCCTGTTTAAATTTAATAAGGATCAGAATATATCAAAGCACAAATACCCATGGGAGAAATAGATATTTTGCATAGTTATTGAATGGCCTATTCAGGGATACAATATGTAAGACCCAGACCATCAACCTTGAATTAAAAAGAGAGATTAATGTGTTCAAAGCTGGCTACTTGTTAAATAACATATGAAATTAGTATTTAATAAAACATCTCTATATTGCTGCTAATGGTATCAGTCCTAATACAGCTTTAATGTCAATATTCTCATACAGAATTCTAATATTTACAAGAATTGTCAGCAACATATTTCTTAAATATCTACATTACTTTGATGAAAATGCAATACTATATGGAACACAGATGAAGAGTGTCTCATAGCAATTTGGAACTGAGGGCTTAATGTTCACTTGAATAATATAAATAAAAAGAACAACTACTTTGCTTGATATATGATGATCAATGAACTAACCGCTTTCCCAAATATTCTCTTCCCTAGCAGGATATGATTTTTATTTGAATCATATTTCAGTGTTCATTAATATTCTGTGGCTGGGCAAACCATTTCCATTTTTTTCTACCAAAATTTATACTTGAGTGTAAACACAAAGGACAATGACTAATGAGCTTGGATTTAGATGCTGGAAGAAGGCACAGAGGGCAAAAGGTCAGGTATCAGGAAATCCTTCTTCATAGTGGGGATGACTTATGGGACAACTATTGCCAAGAAGATCAAAGGGAAACAGTATCACTTACGGCATGTAAAACCAACCTTTTCTAGCACTAAATGCCAGAGACAGATGGATGGGCTAACCTGTCTTCCATTATCTACAAATATTTTGGAGGCCACAAATTGTTTAAAGCCCGGGAAACCTACATTAGCTCATGCATCTTAAATTTAAATCATTATTCCTAGTCACTTTCATCTTATTTAAACTAGAAATGTGAGGGCTAGTTCATTCATCAAACAAACTGATAAAATGCACTATCAGTTAGCCTACCAAGATCCATTAGCCAACCCTACCAGAAGATTAGGTCTTTCTTTCAGACAGGTGGTTATCAGGTAATGAAGGCTCTCACCAAGGTGCCTGGCTCCCTCAGCTAGGTTGATCCTAATCACCCTTCACTACAACGTCTAGTAGCATCCGGATCTTCTCCACCTCCTTCTGTCTCTCCTGTCCCTCTGCTGGACGGGGTTGGGTGAAAGAAGTGACTCCTAGCTGCCCCAAAGAAGAAAGGGGCATGATGGTTGGGCAATCAGCAACATCTGTCGTACTGAGAAGAGAGGCTTAAAAACCAGACGTCACCTCTTCCAAGAAAGAAGTAGTTGAATGACCTACAAATACAATCAATGCCCCACCGGCCACAGAAAACTGGAATTTGGATGCAGACACTGCATGTCAGATGTGCCCAATTCTATGAAGTATCAGGATATATTAATAAAATCAAAACATAAGAAGCAGATCCATTAGAGTAATTAGCACATTTTAAAATTCCTGAAATGGTATCCCTAAGTATCTTTAAAATCAAGCTCTTGGTTGAAATGTCTTCAGTTTTCCAATAAAATAGGGTAATTTTTCTGATAAACTTTTACTTTAAAAGACTAGGCTTGGCAGCAGGACCAGAACCTTATTTTATACAAAATACAATGCTTTGCCTCTTACCAAATGCAGATGCCACCTCTGCCAGCTGTTTGTAGCAAGCAAAAGCTGGGGAACCCTACTACATGCTATGTTTGTCCTACGCATGTGAAGAGACTCACCTCAAATTACAGCTCTTCCTCCCAAATCAGTGTCTGCCAAATTTCAGTTATTTGTATACCACCTTCATGTATCCTGTCATTTAAAACAGGTCCACACTCTTCCCTGTCCAAAATTTTGGGGCCAGATGTGTTTTACAGTTGAGAGTTTTTAAGACTTAGAAAAGTTAACATGGTGCATATTCCATTACTGCATGATACCCCAGTGGTCTGAGGCCGCACTCCATAATCAACCGTATGGACATTTCTGCAGCAAAATATCTGAATATTCACACAACGGAAGATAAACACAGAACAAAAACAGTCTCGCATGAGTTCAAGTCAGGTTTTGCCATAAACTTGTTCTAAATTTGTTTTTCAAAGCATTTTGAATTTTGGAATTATGGATAAGGAACAGTATTGTGAATCTTTATTTAGATTTAATTCATGTATTTGCCTTTAAAAATGTGCCTTTTTATTAATAAAAGGAAACTTTATGCCATAAGTGAAAAACCAGTATTCTTAACCATAAATAGGACATGACCACCAAAAGAAATACAATAAATGCAAAATAATCCACTTAATTCTTGCGAACTAATAGCTACAGAAGGGTTTGTAACTGAGTCCTGCATGTTCTCTTTCCCCTTCTTTCTCATTCTTCCCATCATTTCTCTCAACCTCTCTGTTAAAAAGGGAGATTAGCAAGTATTAATATTAGGTGTTAAAAGACCTATTTACACCAAACTGAGATTTTTCTCCCTAATTTAATAAGAGAAACTGAAAGAAAAATGGAATGGAAATGCTCTCATATCCAATATGGCTTAAAAACACATCCTTACAGCTAAAAATCCAACCCCATCCTACCAGTGGTAGAAGCCCAGCACCACCTGCCTAGCTGCTTCGACCCACACCAGCCAGCTCATCCTAGCGTTTGCTCTTGTCCCAGGCCGGCCCCGCCTTCTCTGCCAGCTGCTTGGAAACACACAGAGGTCACAGTATTCAGCTGGGGGAAAAAACCCAAAACGCAAGTGAGATAAGACCACAGGGGTCCAGGGAGAGCTTCATTTTATATAAAACCCACTTATTTTGTGCCCGTTAAATATGTTTTGCCTTTGTGTATGGCTGCTTGTGCCAATGACACTGTTATCACCGGCGTATGCAGACGCTGACTGCAGAAACCAACTGCGTACACACAGCCCCAGGGGATGCAAGTACATTCTCTCTGATGGTACCTGGGCCCTTCAGAAGACTCAGAACAGTCTACAGCAGTGACACTCGCACTGTGATCCTAGGACAGCAGCAGCAGCACCTGGGAACTTGTCAGATATGCAAATTCTTGGGCCCCACCCCAGCCCTGCTGAATCAGAAACTCTGGCTGTTGAGCTCAGGGATCTGGGTTCTATCAAGCCCTCCGAGGTGATTCTGAGGCTCACTAGAAGTTGCGAAGCACAGGGGTAAGGCGCACGGTCCCTGGAATCAGCCTGCCCAGCCTGAATCCCAGATCGGTCACTTCCCAGCCGCGACTCTGCACAAGTCATTTACTCTTAGCCACACCTCCACGTCCTCATCTGTCAACTGGGACATTAATAGTACTTACCTTCTAGAGTTGTTGAGATTAAATTTACTAATACATATAGAGTACTTAGAACACTTCCTGGAAATACTCCGCAAATATTAACAGTATTCCGTGTAAGTGACATAAAACCTTTACTTCCAGCTAATAACAATTTCTTTTCTCCAAACCATAAAGACAGTTAATAACTACAGTCTTCACTTAGCTCTCAAACTTTAGGTTCGTAGGGCTTGTCTGCTAACAAATTGGAAGCCTGGGTTTACTTCAGCAGAGATGACCAAATGGCAGCCCCCAGGCCACGCACAATCTTTAGACAGTTTCCAACTAGTGCCAATTTTAAAAATATCACAGAAATCAAAATTTGTGGTCCCCTTTGAAAAATTAGGAACTCAGACAACACTGATCTACAATTCCCCAGAGCTACTCTTGGCCAGGGTAGGGCCGCAACCACCTCCTTTGGGGGGGGCCTATATTCTCCTGCTCACCACGGCACCCCGTCTCATACACACAGGCAGGTCAGCTGCAGTCACATGTCATCTTCCTGGTGCCTGTGACACACGGGTTTGTGAGCCCTGTCCTCCTGCAAGCCCCAGTGCCTTGGAGTATGCTCTCTGGGCACAGGGTGACCAGCCATCCCAGCTTGGGAGACCGAGGGGTCCCCAGAACACGGGTCTTTCATGCTGACACTGGGAGAATGCCAGGCAACCTGAGACAAGTCGGTCACCCTACCTGTGCAGACAGCTCCCCAATCTACAATCCAGGTTGCTTCCCTGACTAACTGGTCCCCATTTCCAAACACCATGGGGAACACTCCCCTTGCAAATCCCACTTTTGCCTCAAACCCCTCCCTTTATTAGTGGGTTGTACAAATACTTCTCAAACGCCTGGAGGGTCCTGGGCACAGGAGAACAAGCAGTGAACAAAAGAGAGGAGACTCCCAGCCTCTGTGAGGCTATGTTCCACCCTGGGGGAAAGGATCACAAAATAAATGAAACAGAGAGTACGTCTGACGATGGTGAGTGCTTGGAGGGCAGTGAGGCAGGGAGGAGGTCAGGAGAGTGCCAGGGAGAGGGAAGAGGGTCCCATTTGGATAAAGGAGCCACCACAGGCCTCCAGGAGAAAAGGACACTCAAGAGAAGACCTGAAGAAGCTGAGGAAGCTGAGCCACAAAAATATCTGAAGAACAGTGTCTGGGCCAGAGGGAAGTAACCCAAAGGCTCGAGGTGGGAGTGTGCCAGGCCCAGACGAGGTCAAGGGGGTGATGCCGACCACTGAGTTAGACTGGGCCTTGACTCCGCATGAAATAGGAGTACTTAGGGCATAGCTCACTTATTGTTCTAGAATAGTCATCAACACCTGGCTGATTTTTCTTCTTATTCAAGGAGGTCAGTTCAAAGAAACTAGATTCCCCTCCTTCTATAATTTCAGCACCCCCACCCCTCCCAGGAAGAACAGGAGCCAAATTCAACATCACTGGATCCTTTGGCAACAAAGATGGACACAGAATCAAAGAGTGAAAAGGAAGACTTACCTCAGTTTACCTGCTGGGGCTTAGATACTGCAGGCTAATATTCTATTTCACTGGAATATTTGTGTTTATGAAGACGTTCTGATGAACAAGACTTTTTTTTTCGGTTCATGAAATTTTCAACATAAAAGAACCCCGAGTTCCTATTTTGAAATCCATTGTGCCATTTTTATTCTGCCTGTATTTTAATATAGCATCAATATTTAACTACTCATTAAATGAAGTGTGACTTTTATAGTGAAAATGTCAGTCTTTGCAGTTCATTAAATTCATTTAAAGTATAGCTGCTTGATATTTTTTTTTCCTGGAAGAATAAAAGAACTGTGAATTGAAGACATAAACCTTAAATTTAAGAATGTGTTTTCTTCAAAATTAACATTCAGGATCTGTAACATTATTCATGAGATTGAGGGACTGTTTGCATCTTCCTGCATTTACTTAGTGACTGTCGTCTTTTATAGAGTATAGAGCTGTTTATCACAGTTGGATATGACCAGTGGAATGTCACTGTGGACATTAAGATGTCATAAGCTATTATGAATCTCTGGAATTCTGCATGTAGTATTAAAAAAACATTATCTTGAACTATGGCATCAGAAGAAAATAAACCCGGGAAGATGTGAAATTTAATAACTTGCTGAATCCAATAGGGCCTAAAAGTGGTCTATTTCAGTTTTAAAAAATAATTCTGATAAGACATTAGACTGCCTGAAAGAAAAGGATATATTAAAAGTGGAATTTGAGAAATGAATTCAAATGAATTTTTTAGATGTTTGCAATTCTTTCTTCCTAAAATTACTATGATTTACATGTATGGAGCAGTAAATGCAAATGATTTCCAATCACCACGGGTACGTGTACACAATTACAAAGTCTCTTAATGAGAATTGAGAAGATTTCGGCATCCACTGAACAAGACATGAAGGAAATGAACTCGTCCATGCCCTCCCTGTCCCACTGAGGGCTGAAAGGGACTCACTCACTCTTGTTACAGGAACAGGGCCACTCCTCCCTCTCTCCATCTCTCCAGTCCTTCCCCAGTCCTTCCCAGCCTCCTTCCAAAACAGAAATCCCAGCATGATCTTTGAAGCACACTGAGCTTAAAAGTGCCTGGAAGATAAAGCCTCAACTCAGCAGCACACCAGGCAAAGACCTTTCAAAATCTGGCCTCGACCCTCCGCTCTGGGGCTCCTCTCTGAGAACCCCCATTTTCTGCCCTTTTGAGACTCCACCCTTTTGTGCAAAATGATGCTTTCTCCCTCCCTGGCATGGGTACCCGCCCTATGTTCTTCTGTCATGGTAACATTCCCCAGAAAGTCTCTTGAGCTCGAGTGATAATTATAAAAGAAAAATCTTACTTTGTTCTATTCTGGTTTCAAAAATCTAAAAGGCAAGACATTTGAGGGGGAAAAAAAAGAGAGCTTTGTTTTGTTGGTTTTTTAAAAAAATCAATGTGCAGGACCTGACAATTCCAACTTTGTGTGTGTTGATCATATCTCACCCCATCAGGTACAGTAAGTAAAATGACTTGAGAATCTTTCTAATGAATGCAAAGGTTGATGTTATTTTATGGGCAGAGGGCTCTCCATGAAGATATCAAGACCCATTCAATTAAGTTTGTGGGGGATTTTTTTCTTCCTCTTTTTTTTTTTTTCTTTTTCTTTATCCTTTTTCCTAAAGCTCTCCTACTGGAAAGGAAATGGAAAGAAAACTTGTGTGGAGTCTAGAGTGCCTACCTAAATGACTAAGGCAATATAGCACATACAAAATAAAATAATAACATTCTATTTCAGGCACTTGGATACTTGCTAAGACGCATGCATCTTGTCATCAGTAACTTCAGCATCTCCACCCAGAGGGCAACCACTAATTTCAAATCAACAGCTACTGTCAAGCATTTATGAATTCATCCCATTGCATCTTTGCGATCAGAGACAGTGGGGGCACAGACTACAGCATGCTTCTCCTCTCCACCACTGGGAGGGCCATATGAGTCCCATGGGATGCATGTACCCACGTGCAAGTGTGCACACACACCCCCTTCCAACATTTTCCAATATTTTTATATTTTGCCCACTCCCTCTCTTCCCTATTATGGGTAAGAGCAGTAATAGTTTTAATGGAAACCTCCCTAGTGAACACAAAAGGAAGAAGAATTGGAAAAAATGTACAATACATCCCACTGAAAGATGCCCACAATTAAATTATTTGTTCCTGCTTTTAAATAGTACAAATACTGGTCTGCCCATAAATAACTAAAGGGTTTGTTTGTTTTAATCTAGATCTTCCAGAATTGGCTGTTCAGGAACTGCCCACATTGTCCAAAGTAGCTACTTTTTATAAGAATTTCCCACTGCCTCTAAGACATTCTCTAACATTCCCATTGGCTAAAGTATTCTCATACTTTCCTGACTAAATTTGTAGTTTCCCAAGTTTAATTACCCCAAAACAATCCGGTCATCAACAACCAACTCAAAGAGGATGGTATTTTTTTTTCCCCTCATAAATCTATTCATCAGGATTTGACCATGCCTGGAATGTCCAGGGAAAGCTTCAATAATCAGGGAGAAATGAGTTGCAGAAACTCAAAGAGAACAGAATAGCCAAGGCAGGAGATTACGAAGCCAGGAGATGAGAGCACACTGAATTAAACATTCTTAAGCAGACTTACATACATAATGAATTGGTCAATTCTGTCCAATGTTTCTGAAAGAGATTACCCTTCCAACAAGCCAAATGAGTGTTCAAGGATGGTAGCTCGGATGAATTCCTGAACAAAATAAGTGTTAATCACTTTATCTCCCCCAATCTTTTTTGTGAAGAAGAGCAACTTTTCATTTCCATAAAGCCTTGGAAAAAAAAAAAAAAACCTGATGGCTGGCAGGGGATGGGGGAGGGGGCGGACTGGTTAGAGGATGCAGACAATGAAGTCCCTGAAAAGGGGGATTTCCTGACAATAAAACCCTGATCAGAGCCAGAGAGGGGACATTGTTGTCTTCAGCACACTCCTTTCCTTTGGGAATTCCAGGCATAGTAGAGAGAAGAGGGTCACAGTGACAACCGCTTTGGGAAGGATCTACCAGGTAGGCCTTGTGATTTACTGTTTGGGAAGCTCTGGACCACCACAATACATTTTCTTGGAATTTGTTCTTTTAAAAACATTGCTACCGGCTTGCTTAAGACATCCTGTCAATTGTTCCAAAAATGCGTAATCAGCTTATGAAATCTTTAAGCAAAGAACACTAAATATTAGCATAAAATCTTGCAAATAAGTTACGTATTGAGATTTTCCCACAACCAGGCACAGTATTGGGTACTGAAGATACAGCAGCAAACAAATCGAACATGGTCTCCACTCCCCAGAAATCACAGTTGAGAAAGGGTGAAACCACTCCTTAGCTGTCGGTGCCCTCCATGCCATACGCAGTAGCCACTCCATAAATATGTGAGGCATAAATGAATGAAGAAAAGGCTTCTGAGCTTGAGGTTGACATGACTCACTAAAAAAATAGCAGATATAATGGAAACAATCAAACACATGAAATAATTAACTTAAGTGTGCCCCCACAATATTAGGAAAAAAATAGGATAAGAAATCAAAGTCCTTGACATCTAGATCCTATTTATTATTTTGATACAAGCATTGCACAGAACCAGTCATTTGGTGTCATTTTAACAATTCCTCCTAAATAGCTTTGTGACTTAGTTCAAGCACCCAGAGACATAGGTGGGCCTTCATTGAGCCGATTCCCCAGTTGATGAACACAGACTTCCTCTTCTCAACACACTGTATCACACAGCTTTGCAAACTCAAAAGATATTTTTACTGACCCAGAGAGATTCCCAAACAGAAAGAGGGAGAAGGAAAAAGAAAACATTTGGCAGGTGCCATGATAGGTGTAGATTAGTTTACCTGGCCCAGGAGCCTCCTGCCCTTGTAACCATCATCAGAATGAGCACTGGCCTTCTTGGCTATTCTGGGGAACACACAGAGATGGAGGCTCCTTTTAGCTCCCTCAGGCCCTGGAGAAATGACTGCCCTATATTTAGATGAATGCCCTTTGGAACAAAGGAATAACATCCCAGTTAGCACTTTCTAAATGACAAAATGAGAAAGTTTTCCAAAATAGTCCTCTAGCTCAGTAGTTCTCAACCTGGGGACATTTGGCAACATCTAATGACAATATTTGTTTGTCATAACTGGAGGTGCTACTGGCATCTATTGGGTAGAGGCCAGAGATGCTGCGAAACATCCTACAATGCACAGCAAAGTCCCCAAAAACAAAGAAATATTTGGTCTAAAACACTAAAAGTGCCGAGATTAAGAAACTCTGCTCTAAGTTATACATTAAACAAAGAACAGAGGATCCACCTATCAGTCTGCAAGGTATAAAGTCCCCTAAACAGTTCTGCTAAAATATACGATATTCTTAAGTGAGATTTTTCTCCCATAGTCTATGTGCAGTAATTTATCCATATGTTAAGAAACTGACCTGATCTTAGGGATAATATATAATATCTTATAATAATAATATTTAACTTTAATAAAATGCCTCATATATAGAGAGTTATGCTCAATATTACAACAATCCTATGTTGTAAATACTATTACTATGCTCTAGAAGATGAGCTTATTTAATACACGCAATAACCCTATGGCGTAGGTGGGTTTGTAACTCTCTAGGAAGTGAGTGCTACGGGCAGGACGTGGTGTCTGTTCAGCACCTAGCAGAGTAAAATCTCCATTTTAGAAAGGACGACGACGCTAAGAGGTCTAGAAACGTGCTGGAGATCACAGAGCCAATAAATGGTGGAATCTGGCTCCCTAGCCTCTCTCTCACTCCCTGCCAGCCTGCCAACGGCTTGATGTTTGGAGTCACTGAAACCCATTATTAGATTTCTCAAGTCTAACCTTAGATAAGCAGAACCAACAACCACCTAAGAAGGAATGAGTTAGGCTGCTTTCCAAAGTCACCAAAGTCAAATTTTCCAATTTTCAGGAAGCTGATTAAATAAAACAGTGACCCCAAGACAATGGTAAAGTACACTTGTATTGCCATGAGTCACTTGAAAGCAATCTAAGAGGGTGGCTGGTCTTACAGGAGGTCAACTGATTTTCTTAATTTGAGCAGGGCCCATGCGGCGCCAGGCACCAGCCAAGACGGCCGCGGTTTCTGAGGACAAATGCCCTGGGTGAGGGCAACAGCTCTTTCCAACCAATAGGGAGCCAACGCAGGGATCATGGGACGTATGTGGGGACAAGCCAGCACCTGACAATTGGCCCGGTGGACCCCCAATGCCAGGTTAGTCTTAGCTCAGTCTTCAGCCTAAATTAAGAATGATGCTGATTATGTCATGAGGTCAACTTTAAGGAACTAATACTTTCTCAATGATCAGGGAGCACAAACATTAATTTAAAGGCTTGGACAGTATACCAATTTTCCTACTTTCATCATTTCTATAGACTCTATAATTTGGGGGAAAATATCCTATAAGAAACAAACTCTAGCAAGTGCTATAAATTGAGAATTTTGTATTCATCTTTACAAAAAGACCAACAGGGGAAGGGCTAAGAGTTTGTTTTTTCATTTTACAATATTGACACAGTAGACTTCACTTTTTCTTAATGTGGAAATTTCCCTTTTAAAAAGATATAAACAGTATCCTGGACACTAAATAAACATAGTCATTGTACTCATAAAAGTTCTTTAAGTATTCATTCATAACATGCTTTTCCCCACAAAAGAATTGCGGTGACTTTTAAAAGTATATTATTTTTAAAAGAGGGGCAATAATTATAAGAATAAAGGCAAAGAAAAAGTAAAATTAAGAAAATAATAATACTGGAGGTGCTGGCATCTATCAGGAAGAAGCCAGAGATGCTGCTAAACATCCTACAACACACAGCAAAGTCCCCCAAAACAAAGAAATATTTGATCTAAAACATTAAAAGAGCCGAGGTTAAGAAACTCTGCTCAAGTTACACATTAAACAAAGAACAGAGGGTCCATCTATCAGTGCCCAAGTGTGAAGACCCCCAGATAGTTCTGCTAAAATATAAGATATTCTGAAGTGAGATTTTTCTCCCGTAGTCTACGTTCAGCAGATGACCAGCACCCAGCAATGCACACCCCACGGTCCTGGACAGCTACTGACTGGGCTTCCTGTTTGACTCTAAGCTTCTTGGCAGCCGATGCAAAGAAAGAACAAGAATGACAAGATGAATGATACTCTTAAGATAAAACTAAGTGGATTTTTTTCAGCTCTTCCTGATACAGTAACCTAAGAAAATTCTCTGGTAAATCATCATAAAAATGGACACCATGAGATGTGATAGGCTACACTCCACCAAAATAAAACAAAAAGGGTGTCCACGAAATCCTTCCTCATAACTCCCCGTAGTGCAACGAGGCACTAATGAGTTTGGAGTCCAGTAAAGGAGGGAGGGCCGGTGGCGGCGACTGTGGAGTGGGGTGCACAACAGTGTGTCGTCGGCAGCATTCGGCTCTCACGAGGCTGGCAGAAGCCGCCCCCCAGATCAGGGTATCTGATGAATGCATGCCTGCATCTTCTGCAGGCCATTCTCCAGAAATACGTTATTTCTTACAACAGATTTTTTTAAATAAGGACTAGGCAGCAGAGACTTCAAGACCACAATTTCTGATAAGAAACTGAGGGACAAAAATCCTGTCAAAACAATTACATGTGATGGCAAAATGTGATGACAAAATCTATCATCAGAAAAAAATGTCCCAGGAAGCTGAATTCTAATGCATGGGTTGTGTTCAGACAGGAAATTTTAGTTAGCAGCTGGAATCAAGCAATGAGGTATTGTCTGTCGTCAGATGTATGTGTTAACTTAGGGTTGAAGTGGTGTCTTTTTTTTAAAACATACCCTTCTCTTCCTCCTCTCTACAACTGAATGCTGTTTCTCTTATGTAAGAATCTTCTAGATCACTCTCATCTGTTGTACTCTTCTTATCTTCTGCTATTACTCTTCTTCCTCTAACTAGCCTTTAACTTGCCTTGGTTTTCTTTTACTTGCTTTCTGCCTTGAACTTCTACAAATTCAACCTAATTAGCCTGCAGGCTTGAGAAACCAGGAAGAAGGGACATGCTCACTGCAACCCACCATCTTTCCACCTGCTGGAAGCTCCACCATTCTCAAAGTGTCTGAACTAAGAACAGAAGCTCAGATGATCAAAGCTGTATATCATAACTACAGGGTCTTCTAGAAATCTAGCATTGAGACAAGCCATGAAAAAGGGGAACATCTAATATAATTTACCCCACTGGCAATTAGAAACCTATCAAGCCAAAGCCAGGATTAGAAACGATATTTGAAAAATTATTAATGCAGACAGACCAACACTGATATGCCACCAAAAAGTTACTTTTTATAAACAGTTGGGCTTTGAGTCACATGGAAAACAGCTACTTTAAAAACAATTAATATATCTAAGCAAGGTGCAAAAAACTAAAGGCAGCAATCCTAGTGTGTGATGCTGATCTACAACCACTGCCATGACTGTCAACAAGGACCCTCAGCAGAACTCAAACACTTGAGAAAACTCATCAGCTGTTTTCTAAAAAATTTTAGTTTTGCTTAATGTGGTCAGTTTGATACTAGAGATGGAGGGTCTTCAATGCAAAGTTGAGGACATGGTAATTTACCCTGTAGGCCAGTGTTCGCAGTATCTGTTATGCATACCAGATTAACTTAAGTAGTACCTAAATAAACTTTTCTCAATTTTAATAGTTGTGCATACCAATGCCAGTGGTAGGTAGATACAACAAAAATGAAGGTGGCAGGTCTACTAAGGTATGGCTATAAACAAAGACGAGCCATTACAAGTGCGTTTAGAAGGACAGTGACAGCTTAGACTGATACCCCGAAGTAGAGCCTAGATTCAATTGACGATGGTAAGAGTTAAGAACACAGACAGGCAGTGAGGACCCCACGGCTACAGGAAAGGCCTGGAGCAGGACACCGAAGACAGAAAGAAAGAAGAGAACACAATCATTAGATGGAAAACTGAAGAAGCCGTGAAGATGCACTGCACTAAGAAGATGAAAGAGGCCAAGAATCAAAATTAATTTTGAAGTTTTGCATCTGGAAACGACCATGGCACTGAGAAGTAAGGAAAACTCAAAGGGGAGTTTGGGCCAGGGTGGGGAGGCACAGGCTGTCACATGGCTTATGCTGGGTTTGAACTGATGGCAGACAGGGAAGCAGGGATGACCCAAAAAGAGCTGCTATGCGGGAGCTGAGAGATGTAGAACGAGCGAGAGATGAAGATTTGAGGTCTCGGGGCAGATTGCAAAAATGGCCAGAATTCTTCAAACCTCCTAGTATCCACGCCCTTTTGTAATGTAATTTGGCTGCTCTTCCCACCAAGAAATAAAATCAATTTCCTCTTCCCTTGAATCTGGGCTGGCCTGGTGACGCTCTGGCCAGCAGAATGTGGAGGAAGGAACAGTGTGACATTTCTGGGCCTGTACACAAGGGGCTCTTGTGTACTTCCACGCTCTCCCAGAATGTTGCCACCACTAGAACAAGCCCACCAGAACAAGCCCGGACTGGCACACCGGAGGTGACAGACCACATGCCAGGGAAATGGGGGGCCCAGCTGACCGCCAGCCAACTTCAGAAGCAAAGCCTCCGAGCCAACCCGCAGCTGACTGCAAACACGTAAGGAAACCAAGAGGAGAATCACTGCGCTTCTCAGCCCCGTCTGAACTTGCAGAATCTCAAGCAAAATAGATGGTTTCTGTTTTAAGTCACAAGGTTTAGAGGCAGCTTATTACACAGCCACAGATAACTGATGCAAACGCAGCTAGGGAGGGCACAGCTAAAGGCACAAAACAGGATCTGCAGAAAAAGTGAAAAAACTACAGAGGCAAGAGAGTAAGAGGCCGAGCTTTAAGAAGACGTTCCCAGTCCCTGGGAGGAGAAGGCAAAGCAATGAGCAGCATTCAGATAACAGCATCAGGGAATGGGGCGTGGGGGCTGGGACACATGGGGGCAGGGCACAGAGGGGAGGGAAGAGGAGGGCATCTCACGGAGTTATCAGAAAAGCCTAACCCTAGGGCTTAGAGCAGAGTTTGGCCTAAAGTAGACACTCTATATTTTTGCATCAGTGAATGAAGTCTGACCGGCAACGCAGAGCTCAGGGGAAGAGAGAGAAGACAGTGTCAGTAAGGCCAGGAGGAACAGAAGTGGTCTACAGGGTGTTAAAGAGGGTCCGGTGGGAAAGACATGGGACCCTAAGCAAAGACTACTTGTTTGAACATTCAGAGATGTCAAAGACGAAGTCAACAGAGTCAGGCAAAAGTGAAACTGCGGATGGTCCTTTCTCTAGGACTCTAGGACTACAGTTCCGGCTGCATCAGCACGGCCTGGGAGCTCAGCAGTGCCCACTCTCAGGCCCACCCCAGATCTACTATCTGCATTTTACCCACATCCCCAGATGACCTGGGAGAACATTCAAGTTTGAGAAGCTCTGCTCTAGGAGGAACAGAGACAAAGAACTGAAGAGCATTTAATTACATCTTGAGAAAGTCATTCTCTGTTTCAAATTCCCTTTCAAACCCTCAGATAAAATCAAAGACAAAGTCTCAGGTTGGTGCTAACATGTCTTCAACACCTCCCTAACACTTGCAAATCTCCCTTTTCAACAAACAGAGAGCAGAGCCTTAGGCAAGCAAGGTCTCCAGTGAGATTTCAATAACACTGTTTACTCCTCTTGTGTTTGTTTTTAGGATTTTCTTCTATGTGTGGAAAGCATCAGATTTTCCATTTGTGGTCATCTTAATTTCACATTAATTTATTTAAGGGGAAAAAGCTAGGTAAACAAAAAATGAAGCATATTATAATGTGGATGGAATGAGAGGACAGCAAAAGTTGGGATGAGAGAGGTGGCACTCAACAAAGTAAAGACTAGAAAATCTGTAGTAGGGGCTAGAAGACATCCAGGCACATTTGAAGGTAGAAACAAAGAATACAGGAAATATGGGAGTTGTCTGCAGAACCAAGAATGTTCAACAGGTAGGAAGAAATAAACAACACTTGGAAGGACTTAGCCAAACAATGAGAAGCAGCTCTCCCCTGGCCTGGAACAAAGAGAGAATTGGTCTCTAGATGAGTGAAGATGACAAATGAGAGGTCACTGGAAGATACTATCAAATTCCTCATAAATTGGGAGATCAGAGTTCCCATCTAAGAATGAGGGTGGGCTGGTTTGACGGGCCTGGAGAACAGTGGGAGGATTTGGACTGTGCATTGCAGAGAGCGCCGAGAGAACAAACAGATGCACGAAGGAGGATGCAGCAAGGGCCCAGGTACAGATGACGCTGATTTTTAGTAAAGAAAATGGGCCCAGTTTTCTGTTATCCCAACATTGAGAAATGAGGCTCTGAAGGTGACACAAAACACACAGCAAAGGGAAGGAGACTGAGGAGGCTGAACAGTGGCGAGAACAGCTGGCAGGTCCTCATAGTCAAGGCTGCATAAAGAGTCAAAGGTTAAAGAAAAGGGCCAGTGGATCTAGTGAAGCGAGAAGTCAGAGGCAAAATGGGTTTGATCAAAAAGGACAAGCATAAATTTTTTTTAAAAATCTAGTAAAAAATGCTGACTGAAGATTAACTAGTGCTCCAAACTTTGTTACCAATGGTTATTAGGACTTGAGAAACAGCGTTATAGAAACTCAAGAAAAATTTTGAAAGAAGAGAAATTTGGACCTAAAATATAGGTAATCAATTAAAATTAGGACAAAATGACTTGCAGTTCTTGCAAAGAAGAACATGAATCACTGGGTATTTTAAGCACACCCAAAATAAAACCCCAAAACTAAAGAAAAGGATGGAAAAGATATGAATCTTATCACAGTGTTATCTCTCTCACCAAAAGAGAAGCCTCCAAGAAGAAGTTTAGAAAAAATAGAACACTTTTAGTTTGTAGGCAAAGTCTCAGACTTAGAGATACCCAAGAAGGGTTTCTTGGACCTCACCTGTCACTCACTCACACACACCTGCTGCACTACTTGTCCCTGACTCACTCCTTGCACAGTAGTTGAGCGTTCAGCTGGGCACATGGCCAGCCACAATAATAGACTACATGCCCTGGGCACCTGTAGTCATAGGTGTGGCCGTGTGACTCAGTCTAGCCAGTGAATTATAAGCAAAGTGACATGTGGTAGCTTCTGGAAACCTGCATTTACCCTTGACCACCTTCCTCCTTCTTGCTGGTTGGTCCATGGACGTTGACTAGAGCTCAAACTTGAACCATGCATGAGGACAAGGGTCATCCGAAAGCTAGAGGCAGCATAGCCCCCAGCTCTCTAGGAAGCCTCCCATAACAGCCCCGAGCTACTTCCCTCTAGACTTGGTTAGGGAAAAGCAAATGAACATCTATTTCATTTAAGCCATCGCTACTCGAGTTATTTTTTTTTCTGTTACATGTAAGTTGAACTCTAACCAAGACACTCCTCTTTGCTGGCATCATGGCCTCCCCTTTCTGGACACCCCCCCTTTCTTCTTCTCCAGCCTAAATTCTTGGATTCAGATCAGTCACTTCAGTATCTCCTGCACTTGTTTCTCTCAACCCCTATTCTTCTTCCATTCCTGGCCAGATAGATCCACCACTGTCATTTTCACATCCACTGCTCCTTTCCTGCCACCAATACTTGAAATACTAATAAAGAAAATTCCAAATGAAAATGAAACTTAAACACTTCTAATAGAGATCATTACACCTGCAGGCCAGTTCCTTAAAAACACAAGGACTCTTTACCACTGTGCTCTCAGTTCCTAGAAATGTCCAAAATTTATCCAAAGATTAAACTATCACCAGATCGTCTGCTCAACAGTATTTTTATTCATTTCCAGTTCACTCTTTTTTTTCTTTTATGTGCCAAGCCCTTGTCTAGATCTACAGTGCTCATCAAAGCAGACACAGTCCCTACCCTTGGGGAGTTTATATTCCAGTGGAAAGGGATAAACAAGGAACATATGAATAAATGAATAAGCAAAAATTTCAAATGGGGACACATGCTATGAATAAAATTATGAGAGGAGGGAGATAGTAATTAGATGGATGGGGAAAAAGATATTTCACATATCAAGATATTTTTAAATGGTCAGGCCATACTTGAAGATGACACTTGGGCTCAGACGTGAATGCTAAGAAGAGGCCAGCCAAGTGAAGATCTTCGGGGAGAGAGTTCCAGACAGAGGGAACTGCAAGGGCAAATAGATGGGATGAAGGCTGGTGCAGTTAAGACACGTGAAGCCAATGGAGAGGGGAGTCGTGGTAAGAAATGAGGTAGGAAAAATAGGCAGGGATAGATCTTGGGCTGGTCAGTCAATTCCCATACCCATTCATCTCTCTCTCTTTCTCTCTATCTCTCTCTTTCCTTCCTTCCTGACCATCTTGTCTACTGAAATAAACATATATATACTATATGTATAAATCTTCAGCCATCCTCTCTTTCTTCCCTATTATTTCAAAGAAAACAGTTACCAAGCCTTCACTGAAGGGCCATCTCCCCTTTAACTATAGTCTTCATCCAACCTCTCTGACCACCCCATCATCCATCCTTCAGTAGCTCACTCTCTCTCCTGCCTCTCTAATCTCTCCTTCAAACATTCTCAGATACTGTTTTGAAAATATCTTCTCATTATCTCCTTCTTCAAAATATCATCCTCTACCTACATACACACATACACACATACATGTATGTAAACACATATACACATATACACCCAAATGTACTAACACACACATGCATACACACATAAACTTTACTAGTACCTACTAAATAAAATCTCAGATCCTTCACCAGACATTCTAGTACCTCCACAATTTGTTCTCAGCCAACCACATCTCCCATCACAGGAAGACAAAACTCATCTCCATAGAACGTCCCATGGGACCAGCCTACGCAGGCCTCTAATGGGACCCTTGCTCCTGGGCTATGCTCACAGAGCAAACCCTGCCTGGAATTCCCTCTCCACTCTCTCTTTGCCTCTAAAATCCCATTTTTCCTACCTGTCTGTTCTGAGCCTGAGAGCGCCCATGAGCTCTTTTCCCTCACCATACCATCCCTCCCTGACCGCCTTCCTCATCCAGTCTACTTGCAGATCACTTTTTCCCATACCATCACTGCTTTCAGCCTAGGGCATCTCTCTTATGTACACATATTGATACACACACACACACACATCTCAGGAACACATATATACACACCTGCTCCCCAGCAAATCAACAAGTTTCTTTGAAGGCAGACCACATGTAATCCTAGCCCCGAATAAGAAGTGCATTCCTAATACAAACAATAATTATAATATCTGCATTTAATAAGCACAGGTTAACTCTGGTTTCCACAAAGAATAATAATAAACGTGGATAATGGAAATCTTTAGAAATCTTCAAAATCATCAAGCTTTACTTCAGTTAGCAGTTTAAATGGACATTTTTTCCTACGCCACGCCTACCACCCCCATTCCTTATTGTGACATCAGCATTTTGCTTTTCCTCAGAGGAACCCCTGCTCCCCATTGTCAGCCCATGTGGCTCCCAAGGGGATGGCAGTATCCAGCCTCTACTCCTGAGATGGCTATGTGGCTTTGGGCCTGGGCACGGGACCCAAGTCTACCCAATGAGACTTGATCCAGAGAAATTGCTGAAACAAGCAAAAAAGAATCTCTCCCTCTTGGGGAGGCTGAGCTGTGAAGATGTGACCTCGAGTTGCTATTGGACATCTTCCCACGACTGAGCACAGCCTGGCTGATGAAGAAGCCAAACGGATGAAAGCAGACCTAATGTAAGGAGGTCTTAATAACATCCCTGGAGACTCTGGATCCAGCCATGCCTGAAACAAAACTTATTAAACAATCCCTTTTCTATTTAACTCAGTTTGACTGATGTCTTTTTCTTACTTGCAGCCAAAAGCATTTTTACTAATATAGTTTTAACCACTTCCCCATTAAACGTTTTTATTAGAATGTTTCAAATAATCCAAATGATAAAGGTTGAATTCTTCATTAAAGAAGTAGACATCAAGGAGCAGCAAAACAGATCTAGTGAGTATGATCTTTAGCTGTCCAATATTTCTAGATTTTATTCATCCTTTTTTCAAGAAGATCAACTTCTAACCAATCATACATATTTCATAAAAGTTTTCTAGTCAGGTCAGCATTTTAAACTTCTACTTCCTATACCTAGGAGATTTTTAAAAGAAACTGTAGAATTTTTATTATTCTACAGTAAATCCCTTGCTCTTTACAAATTAGCTATAGAAATTGCTGGGAAAAAATCTCACAATATGGTACAGTTACTTATACTACATCAATTTAAAGTAAATTAAATTTAAAAATTCACTCATCATCATCTTTAATATAATTCTTCTGCATAAACAATTTAGTCAATGCAGATAAGGCTACATGAAACTTGCCACATTTGGAATAGAAGAGCCCGGCTTAAAATCTAGCTTCTCCAAAAGAATGAGTCTATATCATTCAAAGATGTATTCAGAGTTCAATCTAAATGTATCTCGATAATGGCCAATTTGTTTAACTTATGGATTAGCAAGACATTTAGATTATTCTTTTATAAACAAAGCAAAATTAAATTAAGATTAAAGCTATAATGTTAATCATAGAAGAAGGGCCATTTTCCAGTGGCTGATGTGTTTTATGGAACACATTTAAGAGAACATGGCCTCCCTGAGGAAGAGATTAAGGATACAAACCTAGGAAACAAAGAAAATAAAATGATCTACCTCAAAGGGAGAAGATAAAACCTGTCAGAAGCTCACGCAGACCTTGAATAAAAGCCTCTACTTCTTATATTTTAAACAGGGCTTTTTTTTTTTTAGAACACTAAATCCACTTTAAAAATATATTTGAATTTATAAGCATACTTAGCAAAAATCCTGTCCTTCCTTATTAACCACACTCAAAACAGATTCTCTGAGATACTTATGATATCATTAACATCTCACAAAATCCAATTTGAAATTGGACCTCTTACAAAAAGAAAGAAAAAAAAACACGTTTTCATTCGCAAATGGCTGATACTGTTTTAAATTATGTTACTGCAAATTTTGCATCATTCCCACTTAATAACAACCATTTAAGAATGTTTCCTTCCAAACAACTATTAAGATAGAAAGGATATATGATGCAAACACATACATAAACACATACTCCTTTTTTATTTCATTTTCTTAATGGTGCAGTAGGATTTCCAAATTCTCTGAGTTCCACAGGACTTCCTCAATGACTGCCTCACTAACTGGGAAATTGAATCAGCAACACCAACCAACCCTCAGGACAAGGATGTGTCCCTGCATCTCCTGCCTCCTCTCTCTTGAAGGACTCAAATCCATTTCCATCTCTGCACAGCCAACAGGAAGATTTCAACTTTGGCTCATCAGCCCTGAACTACCTCTTGAGTCCGAGCCCATGTCTCTGTGGGAATATTCCACCAAAATCTCCTAAATCAGCTTTATCTTTCCTTCAAAACCAGCTTCTCCTCTGACCTCTCTGCTTCCACTCAAGGTCTCACCATTCATCCCGCCCAAGCTCCAAATTCAAACACCCTGAGTCATTTCTGCCTCCTCTTCCTCCCTTCCCACAGTGAGATGCTCTGTTGAGTGCCTTCCTCTCTTTCGCACCCAAATTCACATCTCCTTGGTTCAAATCCTTCTCCTACCTTACCTCGATGGGGCGATGGCATCCTACCTGGTATCCCCACTCCCAATTGGGCCCTGTCCCAACTAGTCAAAAGGTCAGATACATCTTCACAAAGTACAACTCCAACCAGTCCACTGGCACACTCAAAATTCTTAAATGCACTCAGTAGCAGACACTGTTGGTTGTCTTTGCAATAGCCTTCTTCCTCACTAACAAAGCATAACGCTAATTATGTTTATGTGGCAATGCCCAGCCCCAGGGGATGACATGGGATTGGTCTAAGCTGATCACAGTAATCTCCTTCCTCTTTACCAATGAATGGCCTATGGGGAGCATGCAACCCATTTCTGATCAATAAGATAAAAGCAAGAGTCTAGGGGAACAGCTTTTCCTTCTTGAAAAGAGATGTATGGGAGAAGAAAGTGCTCTTTTGCTACCATTCCCACCACCACTATTACCTTGTTTTCTGTTTTGCCTTATATCATATGAGGATGTGATGCCCAGGGCTACAGCAGCCAACTTGTGACCATGAGGAGACTGCTAAAACTCCAAGGATGGCGGAATAAAAAGAACATCAAAGAAGCGTCCTTGTAGATATGACTGAACCATCTAAAATAGCTTGAGACTGCCTACCTAAAGACATCTTTGTAGGTAAGCAAATGTCTTTATGGTTTATGCCACTGTTTGTTGAGTTTTCTGTTGTCTCTGCAGCCCAAAGCACTCTAACGGATAAACTCAAAGATAGCAGAGTCTTTACCTTACCAAAGAAGGCCCTGTGCACCAGGCTGCTCTGTGGATGGTCTGCAGACCCATGACCTCTGCATCTGGGAGCCCCACCCCAGACCTATAATCAGAATCTCTAGGTGTAAAGTCCAAAATCCTGTTACAACAAGCTCTTTAGGCGATTCTTGTCATGTTAAAGCTTAAAAAACACTGCTCTATAAAATGATCACAAATTACTTTTTTCCATCTCGACTACTAGTCTGTATACCACGAGGGGCACTTGGTCTGTAATTTCTCCAGTGACAGCAACCTCATATCACTAGGTTTGAGCATCATTTCTTGCTTGTTTAACTTCATCTCCTCTTAATCATAGTTTTCAAACTCTGAAGCCTCCCAGCACCTGAGAGCAACAGGAAGGGCTAAAGAAGAGAACCGGATGGAGGACACCAGGATGTACTGGGGGGCACACGCCCATCTGAAAGGGCACCTGGCAGATGTTGCCATGCATGGACACAGATGTAGTGTCACCAAACTGATGACTATTTCTAAAGAAAAGCTCAAATCCAGATTTATATGCAAAGATTTTTAGATACGGACAACCAGTTGTGGTCTTTATTAAACGCTATGCTAATTAAGCAAAACGAGTCCTCAAGTGGATTCAGCACCCAGCTGAGTTGGTGACCTGAAGTAGACAGTTCTTCACCTACTGACATATACCTTGAACACTGAAAGCATGTCCATTAGTTGACTCCATCTAAAACGACTAAAATTAATTTTCTTTGGCTAGCTAGATGCTAGTCTCTACTGAGCACAGGATTTTCATCTACATTCCACTGTTTGGAGTGGCCACATGGGGAGTTTGTGGACCTCTAGTTAGTGGTAACAGGGCTGTTTCATCCATTAGTCACTACAGACCAGACATCTAGAATTGCAAGCTTCTCAGGGACTACAAAAATGTTTAAAATGTGAGAAGAAAAAACGAATTCACCACATAATATTGAAAAAATAAAAGATTGTAACTAATAGATGTGAAACTAAATGTCTGCAAAATGTAAATATAAGTCAATGTGTCCACATCAACTCGGATATGGTATCATATCATATTATATTAAATGTAGGATGTGGATGCATTTTAATGTTTGATAGGATGCGGAGGGGAGTCCAGATCAATAATGCTTAGGGCCTGCCAAGGCTCTAAGAAGGCCCCTAGTACCAACCTGAACCGAACCATTCTGCCCTATGTCTAGTCTTCTTTATGGCTGTCACAGATATTGTTATCTACTTCTGCCCCACTCTGTTTAACTGTCCACACAGTTGAAAATAAATCATAAGTGACTTATTAAAAATTAGTTTTGAATCCTCACCTACATATGAATTTGTCTAAGACAAAAATTAGGAAGCAGCAGCACACAAGCATGTTTTGAGGGTCCCACATAATAATTTTAATTATTTGTTAATTTGTTGCCAACACTAAAAATTCATATTTTAGCTAAAAGTCCAGATTATCATTCTCTTGAAAAAATAACTGCAAAATGTGGAGATAATTGGACCCAAATGTTGGCATGCCAATAAGCTACTAATGTTGAACAAGGCTACCACTTTAAATGGGGTATGTTCTCCACTTGGCCACAAACCCTATGTTCATGTAGGTTAACTAGCTGTCCCTATACACATTTGAGTTTATGACCCCAGTTCTTAGAAAAACCTTATTTCTTGTTCACAATTCAGCCTCAATATCTTGCTTGAAGACTTATCATGAAAGGTATGGAAATCTCTCAATTAGCTCTCGAAATTCAACACTCCCACATTCCATACCCCAGAAATTAGTTTTCATGCAGTGCAAAGTATCATCAACCCAAGAAGAGTTTCAATCAAATTACCCTCTTAATGTGTTCTCAATTTGAACCATGGTCCCCTAGAAGATAGACAAATGACAAATTACCTTTCAGTTTCTCTTACCCTTCAAGCTAGCCAAGAGAAAGACCCAATGAGGTTGAGTCAAAGCACTAACATCAAATGTCTTAATTAAGCAGAGTGATCAATAAGTAACACACATAATAATTAGAAAGCCAAGTTCGGGACTGACAGAGTAAAAACAACATAGGACTAGTCTAGTAAGGATAAGAAGTCAATTGCCATATTTTGAAAGGAAAAGAAAAACCCTAAAAAATTTCAGAAAAAGCTAGTAAATACAGTTTAATCCAAGTTCATTATTAACCCATTGTATGATTTTACCTCACTTATGTCCACTTTAAATACAGTATTTCACTTTGAGGTGGCAGACTTCTGACAACTACAGCTTGAGTAACCCTTATCTGAAATGCTTGAGACCAGAAGTGTTCCAGATTTCGGGGGTTTTCTGGACTTTCGAATATTTGCATTATACTTACCGGTTCGGCATCCCTAATCCAAAACTCCCAAATCTGAAATGCTCCAATGAGCATTTCCTTTGAGGGTCACACAGGACTCAAAAAGTTTTGGATTTTGGAGCATTTTGGATTTTGGATTAGAAATACTTAACATCTATATGCTAATTGATATTCTGCATATTATTTTCTTACTAGTGAAAAGACAAACTGAACCCAGGAAAATTCCTGAAATAAGGAGTCACCAATTCACTTGAGTAACATAAGGACTTTTTATTTTTTTTAATATATAGGTTTTAGTTTCATTTGTTAGCCACATCAGAAAAAGAAATGTTCAACCAGCAGATTTTTCCACTTGAAATTAAAATGGAAATTAGCCCTTAGAAAATAGAGATAACTTTAAGTTTATACATCAGTGGCTGGTTCATGAATTATTAACTGATTTTAATGATCCTGGCTATATTTTATTTGAAGTTCTTCTCCTACTTGCAATGACTTTTGAACCCTCAAAACTCTTTCATCCATTCTCCATAGACAGAGCACACTTTCATGAGCGCTGACATTTGAAAAGGGTCCATATACTCACGGAATGTAAAGATAATACACATGCATATAATTTATACAAAGGACTCTGGTCATTTGTTAAAGAGAGAAATGAATGAAACCCTATTATTCACGGTTTGTAAATAAATTTAAAGATAAGCGCTAACTTTTCACTTGTTAAGCCTGGAGCCAAGAGTTCTTCTGTTTCTTCTAAAGTTTCCCAGATGGTCATTAAAACAAGAAAGGGCAGAAACATACTTTCTTTGAAATCCATCATGTCCCATCCAGAAAGATAATACATATCATCAAAAGTTAAGTCTCAAGAGAATAAAAATTTAGGCACCTTCAAATAAAATAAATGCACGTCTTTATATGCTAGTTTTTACATTTTCAGTATAAACCTATACTGAACAGCACCACTTCAGCCACACAAGTTAGCTGTGAAACAAAATGCTATAAACCTTTAATTAGCACTTGCTGTTTTATACACATAAAATTAATTCTTCCTCTTCTACTACATTCTCTGTATAAAGAAAAATTACAGGAAATAAAATTGGGCTTTTCAGTCTGAAATTAATAAGAGTAGGAAAACATAGCATTGTGGCTCAGTTTAAAGATTGTTATATTTTCACCTGCCGGGAAATAAATGCAAACATCCCTTAGAATAAGTACAGTTTGATTCCTACCAATATGAAGCGCTGTATCTAACTTTTCTAAGTTGGGTACACACAGCACTTGTGATGATCAGATTGGTAAATTACTAAGAAAGCAAGTTATATCAGGCAAATAGTTGCATTAAGAAAATATGACAGCAAACCAAGTTGCATCCACACTCCTGCAGTTGAACAAGCATCTCAAAAAATAACATCTCTTTTCAAGCTTTATATACCCTCCCTGAAATAAGTGTTCTGAGTTTAAATTGACTCAAAATAGCCTTTCTCAGAAAATAAAGAGACATACACAAAACACCCACAATTTCCTCTGGTCCCTTGAAGTACCCTTGGGATCCCAGTGAACAGAGATTTGCCACGCATTGCAGTGACTGAATTCCTACAATAGGGTTCTATTTTGGTGTCATTCGAGTGTTGCTGATCTTAAATCAGAGAAAGAAGTAGTTACATTAGGCAAGGTAATAGCTTCCAAAAATAAGAGCATGCCCAGTTTACACAAGGCTTGCATACATGGGCTAAGTTGTAAGGAGATAAATAATACCCCACTGGAACAATTAGGTGGCTTCTCAGAAACACTACATACTTAATTAGGCTGCCTAAGTCCCTGACTGAGCATACGTGGGGGACTTTTTAAAGCATTTAATAACCTGAGTAAATCCAGAATCAGAGCACACAAACTGTTCCTTAACTCTGGCTGCGGCGATCGGCCTTTCCTTACTTCTCTCTAAATGCTTAAGGTATCACCCATGGAATTCTGAGAGTATGAACGCTCCCCACTACCAAAGGGTTAAAACACACTGAATAAAGTCCCTTCCTTCTATACTTGCTGGGAGGCCCCTCTGTGCCAGACGCGAAGCTGGGTGATGATGGCACAGAAGCAAGAGAGACCCTAATGGTCTTTTACAAACTTCAGCACTGGAGTTGGGAGCGGAGTATAAACAAATAGAAAGGAACAGGAGCCTCCAGCAGCCACGGGGCACAGCAAACTGTTCCTCACTCTCGATACAATTCCTCCTCTTCCTGTTAGGTATTCATTAGTTTTATATAGCACCTTTCTTTCAGCAGGCTCCTTATTTCCTCCTGTTATCCAAGCAATCATAAACAAACTACGAATTGAAAGAGAAGGGTGGGGGAGGAGGGAGGAGCAGGGGGAAGGGGAAAGAAAACCACATTCAAAAGGCAGAGGCCATCCAAAGCGGGGCTTTCTCTGCACATCGCCCTCCGGGTGACGTTTTCGCCCGATTCGGCCCTGGGGGCTCCGGGAAGGACAGGGAAGCGGAGTCCGCGGGCCCCGGCACCGGGCTGCGGCCCCGCACTCGCTCGCTGTCCGAGCCCCGCCGCCTGCCCTTCCGAGATCCACCTTCGGCCACCTGAAACGCTGGGCCTCGAAGTTGGCACAGGGGGAGGTGGGCAAGGTTGGGTGACCCCAGGGTGTGGTGTGGAGGTCTCCAACCCCGATCTCCCCGAAATGCTAAACT
>VBSM01003206.1:5124685-5189032 GCA_008086735.1 Cheirogaleus medius
CTCCGGGCCCCTCTGCTGCCCACCGCGCCCCCCTTCCCTCTCCAGTCCTCTTTGTCCCCGCCGCCTCGGAGCGCTCCTCGCTCCCCTCCTTTCCTCGGCCGAAGCGCCGGCCCGCCGCAGCCCTGTGCCCCGTGGGTCCCACCCGCCTCCTTCGCGACCGCCGCCTCCCTCGGCCCCGCATCCCCGCGCCGCGCGCTCCCTCCGCGCCGCTGTCCCGTCCTTTCCTCTCCCGCTCCCCACTCCTCCCTCGTGGGTGCCTGTCTCCGGCCCCGCTCCCCTCCCCGCCTTGCCCCTCGAAGGTTCCCTGCGTGGACACACCTAACCCAGCAGCTAACCTGCTCGAGTGTTTCCCCGTAGCCGGGAGCCGGGGCCCCATGTACACCTGTGGTATTTTCCAGAAGGGGTGTTGGGGCCTGACCTTTCACAGGTAGGCGGACTCAAAGCTTCCCAGGTTAAGCCTGATGTCGGCTCTCTTCATATTTTCTTTGCTCTTGTTTACATTCGAAAGGCGTTTGAGTAACTGGATCTAGGCGGATCATTCGCTGCTCTCGCAGAGAAAATGTCCCTATTTTCCTAAAAGGTTCTGGGTGATTAACTTCCTCACTCTGTACTCTCCCACCCCGTCTTTCTTTCATTCTCTTTCTTTAAGGTACATTTTTTTTTTCCTCATCGGCTTTATTGCTTTAAGTTAATCTGAGAGTTTGGCCTTCAGCCTTGGCGAAGGGAAGGGCTTTATACTGTATGGAAACGTTATGGAGGGGCGGTGAGATCTGCCTCCTCCCCGTTTACTCCTCTGCGAGCTACTTTAACAGGCTTGCAGAAATTTTGAAATGTTTCATAGGACACTCACTAACAGTTTTGTCCTCTGCTCACACGTGGCTGGCCCGGGGCCTGAACTTTTTCACTGAAGTATTACATGAGTTTCTTTTCCTTTCTTCTGTTCTCCAAAGTAGACACTCAGGCTTGTGACACCTGTGTGTCTACCTTCATTCAATATTATCTCTCTGGAACCGAGCAGAAAAAAATAAACTTCAGTTAGGTGAGAGTTTGTGTATTTGCTCCTCTCCTAGCAAAAACTCGTGTCAGGAGCCTGCATGAGAGAGCGGTGTGTTTTCAGGAAAGGAACAACTGCTCACATTGTCCCTGGATTGACTCCGATCCCCCCTCCCGAAAATGCTTTGGTCTCCTCTCCCTCATCTCCATTTAACATTGACAACCCAGCGGCGCTCCCTAATGGCCCAGCGGGTTGCACAAATTGGCAGTGAGCTGAGATATTATCAGGACAACACCCCATTGAGTAAGTTCTTGAAACGCAGAAGTGGAGGCCCTTTCTCGGGGCCACTGGGCGCCTGTGGCCTTTCCACCAATCAGAGCTGGAGGTTGCAGTGGCCACCTGTTGTCTCGCAAGAGAACATCTTTTAAGTTTCACTATTAGTATTTAACAATGGCTTATGGTGCAGGATCTGGCCACGGGAGAGGAGCAGCCTGCTGATCCTGGGTACCAAAAGGAATATTTTTTTTCTTTCCAAATAGCTCTTACAAGGAGCCAAACGGCTGGGAAGCCGAGTTTTTCGTTGCACGTTCACACTCCTCACCTTCTGCTCGTTCCGTCGTGCATCTGGAGCAATCTGAGCTTGATTACAGAGGATGAAGGAAAGTATAATCAAAGTTAGAGAGAGACTAAACCTGAAGTTGTAATCAGACCTCAAGGATCAGGAATACAAATAGGCTTCGCAGTGGAAACTCCGCTAGCTGCGAGGGTGGGATTGCACTGGGGCTGATACGTTCCATCAAGCCCTGGGCTGCGGAGCCCGAAACTGAAGTCAGGACCTTCCCCCTACCCCGCCCCCAAGCTCTCAAGAGTTAGGAATGCCCAGTCACATTCCACACCACCTCTTAGCGGTTGTTTTGGAAAAGTCTTTCCCTTAAAGTTCCCTTCCCTGTTAGGATGCAAATGCCTTTGAGTGGGGAACCATATTCATCAGTCTGCATTTTATTATTTTGTCTTAGGATGTAAGCTTAGCAAACGTTCTGAGTGTAGATTTTAATAGTGGGGAGGAGTTAGAAGGAAGCTGGTGTTGAGACTGAAGATGGGTATGTTGAGACATTTAGAATGAGAAAATCACTGGGACAGAAACAGGTCATGTGGGAAGGCTGCAGACTTGATGATTTTGTCCAGTCTCCATGCATTCAGCGGCTATTGTTTGAGTACCTACTATGTGCCAGACATTATTTTAGACACTGTGAATGAGAAAGAGGATCCCAACATGACACATATGGAAGTCCTCAAAGAGGACTATGAATTGGACTCTTCATACACACACACACACGCACACGCACACACACACACACAAGCGTTTACTCTCATGCACAAATGTACACATGCCCTG
Organism: Cheirogaleus medius; assembly: GCA_008086735.1. NCBI lineage: Eukaryota > Metazoa > Chordata > Mammalia > Primates > Cheirogaleidae > Cheirogaleus > Cheirogaleus medius. The sequence goes on from VBSM01003206.1 coordinate 5,127,076, forward strand.
AACCATTTAGTTGCCTGGAGATCCCATTATGCCACAGCCACTGCTGCTTTTGAGAGAAGCAATCTGAAAAACAAATTCACATATAGTGTGAGGATGCCAGGCTCCACGCCTCCATGGTATTTGTAGAAGGCTCAAGGGAGGGGGCAGTGCACACTGCCCGATCACTGCTGTACCCCAAGTACCTCGGACCATGCCTGGTACGTAGTTTGTTTGCAATAAATAAATATTCATTTAACAAATGAAGTTTAGAAGGAAAATGGGAAGGAAGAAAGGAAAGAAGAGAGGGAAGGGGAAGGAGACAATGTTTGAATAGTGGGATATTATGTGCAGAGAACCTGGTTAAGGTAGAATTTCAGAAGAGTATATCCAGGACCTCTGATTTGGAGAACAATCTACCTTGGGGGGAGGGGGCAGGGGAGACCATTTTGCACTGCTATTTTAGGCCCTTTGTATACATTAAAACTAGGGTTGTGTGTTGTTTCATTTATTAATACAATGGATCTGATTAAACTCTCCATCGCATTCAAAATACAATCTAATTTTAAGAGTTCCAGTGGATTTGAAGCCCATACATTTAAAACATTGAAAAGAATGATGCTTTTAAAAAGTTAACGCAATTTTAACTGTCATGCTGTTTGTTATCTTAGGGGTGTCACCTTTTCAGTCTGTCAGCAGTCTTCTTTCTGAAATGCCATAGACAAAGGTTTTCTTTATACTACATTAGCTTTGAATTTGAAGAAACTTCTCCAAGAACATATCTTAAATATGCTTTGAATTTATGCGGAACAGTGCTAATAGTTATTGATTTTGAAGGGCAGCACAGGAATCAGTTGTGTGGCCAGAAATGAAACTTCTGAGCATTAGAAAACTCCTTTAAAGTTTTTAGATGATTTGGGTCAAAACTGTCTTATTACCTTGATGTTTCTAATTGAATAGTTGATGTCATCCTAGAATCTCTAAAAAATGGGGGGAAAAATACACAAACTTTACATTGTAGTAAAACTATATATATATATATATATATATTTTTTGAGACAGAGTCTCACTCTGTTGCCCGGCTAGAGTGTGCTGTGGTGTCAGCCTAGCTCACAGCAACCTCAAACTCCTAGGCTCAAGCAATCCTTCTGCCTCAGCCTCCCGAGTAGCTGGGACTACAGGCATGCGCCACCGTGCACGGCTAATTTTTTTTTACTTATTTTTAGTTGGCTAATTAATTTCTTTCTATTTTTACTAGAGACAGGGTCTCGCTCTTGCTCAGGCTGGTTTCGAACTCCTGACCTTGAGCGATCCGCCCGCCTCAGCCTCCCAGAGTGATAGGATTATAGACATGAGCCACCTCGCCCAGCCTGTAAAACTATATCTTGACGGAACTCTGAAAATTTTCTCTACTTTATCAGGTTCCAAATTATGCAAGAAAGTCTCCTTAAGGAAGGCATTAAACCTGCTGAGTTTTATAACCAAAAATCTTACTGTAACCTCCACTTTTAGGAATCTGTAAAAGTAATTTAACCCTTCTGTGTTCCGCTTGCCCAGATGAGATGACGATACTGTTAAACAATATATACGGTTTAATTCTCTTGGGCTTAGGTGATGAAAACTCCTATCCAAATATTATGATCCTTGTTTGCAATTTGTAATGCAGACAAATTAACAGTAGCTCCAAATGGAAATTAACAAGGCCAGAGCTACTCAGGTTTCTTCTCATCTATTCCCATAGTAACAGCTAATAAATTATATTGGTAAAACATATCTGAATTTGGCTTCATGTCATAAAGCATAGCATTCCTCTCCATCCTGGATTCTTAATATGTATTTAACCATCTCCATGAAATTTAAAAGAGTTCCATGTCAGAGAATCAACACTTTGCATACAAAACCTACCAAGATTCTCACAAAAATGACCCTACATATGGTATAGAGGAAAAATTCTGACCATGGGGCCCTCATTACCTGTCTCCAGTGCAGGATCTAAAACCAATCACCGGGAGAGAGTTCCATACAAGAATTACAGTGTGAAAAAAATTAGTTTCAGTTTTCAATAAATCCAAACATTGCTGGTCTGAAAATGTGACCTATTTTGATATTTTTACTTTGCTCGAAAAATACAGAAACATGGGCAAATGGGGAGAAAAATAAGCAAACTTTTCCTCCATGGTAATAAATATATATTCAGTTATGTACATCAGGTTGCTTCTCATATTACTACAACCAATTTTAGTCATATTGGTCTCTGTACTACCAGACACAAGAAGAGCTCTGCAAAACTAACCATTTTCCCAGTTGACTATTACTTTTACTAAGAGTAGATATACCAATAGCTTCTGACAGATATATAGTAATTATGGAATGGTAACCCCCAAAACCCTAGTAGCAAAAAAGTACTAAGCTGAGAATTCATTCCAGAAATATGAAATGCAGCAAGTATTTGCTTGTGACCTAAGTAACTCTTCAATAAAGCTATTTTAGAAACCAATACACTCAACACAATCAGGAGGTGTGCAATTTTCAGTGTATTTACACCCTGCCTTAAAAAAAAAAAAATTCTTGTATTCACAGAAATCCTAAACTGTTGTCCTGCCTGTTTTCTGAAATATATTCTATTTCTTTTAAAGTGAAAGAATGACCTCTTTTGCAGGAACAATTTTCAGAGACAGTGTGTTTATCAAATGGTTTCTCTGCTTTCATAAAAACAATTTATTTTCACTGAACTCTTCAAGATAAGCATCAAAGCCAGGAAGAATGTACAATGAAGTTTATAATTACACTCCAGAAACAAATACTGGGTAGTTTTTATTTTGCTCAAGTGAAAAAAGATTTTTTTTTTCCACAAAGAGACAAAGGTAGTGATGGGGGAGGAGGTTTATACAGGAGTGAAAATCAGGAAGCCCCTGCAGTTTACAGCAGGAGGGGCCCCCACCATGTTGCCCACAAAGCCCACTGGCTGAACAATGAAAGCTGAAGACCCAGTACTTTCTTAGCAAATGGGTGGCAGTCAGTCCATATTTTATTCTTCACCGACGGACAGCTATAGGGGCAGTAAGGAGAAAAAAAATCACTAGGCAGATATTAATTAAACCCTACCATTACAGATCCCTATATCATTGCACATAAATATCTCTCATAGTTGGAGCCTCTCATGACATCCTTTCTTTGATAAACATCATGTTTCTAGGCTTAATTTATATGGCATGTTATTTTTAATAACCATAGAACAATAAAATTGTAAAAATAACTGAGAAAAGAACTGAGTCTAATAAAGATTCTGTTTCTTAAGAAATGGGAAACAATTGCATTTGATCACAGAAGAGCCAAGGACTAGCAGCAAAATAATCTCCCCTCATTTACATAGATCTGTGTGTGCCAAACAGATGAGTGTTTGCTTTTCAAGTAATAGCGCAGGTGCACATCCTGCAGTGACTAAATCTCTAACTCATCAAACTGTTTCACCAGAGTGGGACATGCCCTCTTTTTCTGGAAGAGTTTCAAGTTTTCTCCCCAGCATTCCAGCCACCTGTTTATGGAGTTCATCCTCGGGAGAAGATGCATGCAATTAGAAACAAGAAAATGAAAATAAATGACCTTGTTTGTTATTTATAACAAAGAAACTCAGCAAAATTAATGCTGTGGAGCTTGACCTCCTGACCCCAGAGAAAGAGCCACCTCATGGCTTTGTGGCCAATGCACAATAGTCCAGCAGCTCCCATTATGCAGCCGCTGTGACTTCTGGATGGTCATTAAAGCTGCACATCCAAAATATTAAATGTCTTACAAGTTAGATTAGAGGATTTGCACTTTTTTAAAGACATGTTTAAAAATGTGAGGCTAGTTGGCACAAGAGATTTCCTTTTTTTAAGAAGAGCAGGTAAAAGCATTTAGCTTTCTCTACTCCGTCTGTCCTTCAACAACATGTGGAAGAAAAGGGAAATATTTTGAAATTTTGAACTAGTGCTCTGGGAATTGAAGAATAGCTAAATATGTAATAGGAATCAATCAGAAAGGTGATCTTTGTAAGGAGTTCAGGGAAAACATTGTGCTTCCTCCCCGTCAAGGCTACTGGTGAGAAAGGAGGACACAACTTCCTTCTGTTATGTAAATGTAGTGTGCATGGTGCCCCCTAGAATTGTGCAATGACACAGCACCACTGTTTTCCCTTCTGTCGCTGAACACACCCCAGAAGCCCGGCCAGGCAGGAGATGAAGATGACAGTGGAGTTCCAAAGACTCCAGAACTGGTGTGTGGTTGGGACATCTTGAGCTAGAATAACTGTCCCAAATGACACTCCCACAACGTGAATGGCTGATTCTAAGGCTGGCTTCTGCTGCTACCAATTGGCTCTTTCTCCCCTGTTTTGGTCCCCTCCCTCATTCACCCACAACAAATGCCACGAGTGTCCTGGATTCTTCTAGACCTTCAGTTAAAATCCACATTCTGTATGTTCCATCCAAGTTCCTTATTTATTGGCCTATCTGCCGAGTGTTACCATATCTTTAACTGTCTCGTTTTTCCTCAAGAGGAAATAACTTGTTATTAAGAAGGACTCTCTACTCTTCCTCAAAATATCTTCTTCATTGTAAAATATGTAAGAATTTCTTAAGGCATGCAGATTGTCATGCAAACACCACCCCGTGCATTATAAACCATCCCTCCTCACCTTCCCCTTTTATTTCTGATCCCAAAGGGGTATTTCATCATGTGCCTCTCCCCATCCTTCATCAGGGACACTGCAGTCATGAATCTGGAGAGGTCACTAGAAGCCCTGGTTGGTATCTCACATATCCACAGCAACAATAACAACAATAAAATTGTAGCCATTGAAGAGCCACCTTTCTGGTTAACCTTTGTGGAACTGGCCAATTCTCAGGCCCAGAAAAAGGGGGTTAAGGAAGTTCTTGCATTTCATTGGTCTAAAGAAACCCATTCTAGAGTCCAAAGCCACATGTCAGCTATTATTTTACTGAAAGACTGAGCTCTCTTTATCTGGAGCCGTCACCATCTGAATTCCCACTGTGTGCTTTAAGTACCAGTTATATAGCTGCATTCAGTGCCAGAGAGAGAGAGAGAGAGAGAGAGAGAGAGAGAGAGAGAAAGGGTAGCGTGTGACTGCTCCATCTTACCCAGAACCAAAAGCTATGTCATTTATTTTTCAACAAATGTTTACTGTGCCTAAGTATATTGTACTAAGTTTCCAGAAATGGAAAAAGCATGATCCCTGTCGACACTAGATATTATAAGGCATAGGGAAAGTGTTATAATAATAAATACTATAATCATTGCCATAGGAGAAGCATTCCTTTGTTAATGTAGTCAACAAACATTTATTTACAGATATCACTACAGATAATGTGATGGGGTGTTGCTTAGCGAAGGGAGATCATTTATGATCAGAATAATCAGAGGAAGCTTCACAGAGAAGACATTTGAAAGTAGATACTACTTTGGGAAGGCAAGAGGGGTGGAAAAACATGCTGGGGAAGGGAGATTTTGCACACAGTTACATAAAGAGCAGAGGGTGCATGTGTGGTAGGGATTTGGGGTTGTCTCAGCCATCTCTTGGATAGATTATGCTTCAGTAGCAAATAACCTCTAATATCTTAGTGAGTTACCAGCACAGAGGACAATTTCTCAACCTCACTCCTGTCCACAGATAAGCTCCTGCTCTTTTGCACATCTTCATTTCAAGGCCAAAGTTGAAAGGGAATATTGTATTTGGAGCATGTTGGTCTTGTGCAGAGCAAAAAGAGAGATGGTGAAACATGCCATGGCTCTCAAAGCTTCTGCTCACATCATTTCCACTCACCTTTCACCGGCCAAACCGAATCAGATGGCCAAGCCTGATGTCAATGGGGGACTGGAGGGACCAGCCTGGTAGGGAGGGGCCCCCAATATTTAACACAATCAGTGGCATGGGAAGAGTTTTTCAGAGACCTATCAAAATTTGCAGACAACAAGTAAAATTGTTTAGCAGGAGCAGTGAGTGAGTGTCGAAGGGAAGAGCTTGGGGAGACAAGATGCTGGGAAGTTGTAGGGGGAGGAGACAGGATAAGAAGTGAAACATGATGGAGTCTTGAAAACCAGGTAGCTGAGTTAGATTTGATGCAAGAAGCTACATGAAAGGTGTCATAAGAAACATGCCTGGGAGTTCTGATCTATAATTTGTTTTGACCCATATGCAGCAGACTCATTTAACATTTAATTAGCTTATACCGTGTGCCAGTTGTGGTGCCACATAGACATTTGCATATATATATTTAACTTTTAATCCTCATGACATCTCCCTGGGGTAGATAAGTATTATTCTCTTTTTTAAGTTGAAGAAGGAGGCTCACGGAGGTTAAATGACTTACTTAAGGACACAAGAGCAGCACATAGGAGAACTGTGATGCAAATTGAGATCTTTTCTTTCTACTGCATCACTGCAGGGCAAAGAAATTAAAATGTCACCTTTCTTTAGTATTGACTTGTTATTCTTTATCTTCTCCTTATACACACAATCTGAAAGCTCTTTCTCCTGAAGCAGAAGTTGTCATTAAAGTCATGTTTATATACCCACTCCTTACACAGTATAACTTTGTAAGTGAATAAAGAAGAATCAGATCTTTACCTAAGATATTTATTATAAAATCTTGTGGCAGAGACGGTTACCGCTTACCAAATATTCCTGTGCTCCCTGCCATGTATTCCCCAACCTTTCTTGCTGTTAGATGAGGGGTCATGTGACCAGTTTGGGCCAGTGGACTGTAAGCAGAAGTAACACATGTCACTTCCAGGCTGAGACAAGTAAGAATTGACGTGCATCCTCCATATCTCTCTCGACCTACTGTGGTGTCCTTGGAGGCCGGGTGTTCTAGAAGGCATAGGCACAAGTGGAAGATAACCATTCATGTATCAGAATGCACATGAACAAAAATATGTCTCAATGATCTCAAGCTAAAGATGTCAGTGTTTATTTGTTTTAGCAGCATAACTCAGCCTATCCTGATTAATACAGCTCCTTCTGGCTTTAACTGATATAAAGAAAGTGGCCATATCTGCCTTGCTCATTACCTTACCCCTACTGCTGAACATGGGACCTCCCACCTACTATAGGCTCAATACATTTTAGTTGAAGGAAAATGAGTGATTCTTAGATTGAGTCTGGCCTCTGTATGCTATTTTGTTAAACCACTTGTGAACTGTTTTTAGAAACCACTGGTTGATGAATCTTCCAGGAACACTTCATCAGATCACTCCTCAGATTAAGATGCTATATATTTAATCAATTTTAAACTCCTTCCTCTGACATTCAAGGTCCTCATAATCTTACCTAGATTCCTATGATTTTACTACTTTCTGTCTCTAATCTACTCTAATCTAATCGATCACTACTTACTGACATATGCCCCCTAGTCATTTTTTCACTGTTCTAGGAGCAAACATCGTGTTTTCTTGTGCAAATCATTTCGAGTCTCTGAGGTTCAGTTTCTCATTCTGTAAAATTGTTCTTGCAGCAAATGACAGAAAGCATACAAAAATTTTAAATTATGTAAGGTTATAAAAATCAGTCCCCATAAACCAGTCCCCACTCTTCTGCCCACCATGAACCCCATGATGGTGGCCTCAGCCCCAATATGAAAATCCAAACTTATTTTGTATGTTTTTGTCCATGTATATTAATTAAACTGATATATCAGAAGAGGGGTATTAAAGGTGTCACTATTTCAGTAATACATTTGTCAAAATCTCCCATGATAATCTTGTACATAAAATTGCTGTCTAGGGAGCATTGGTGAAAGGAACCAGGAGACACTGTTGGTTACCTGCTCCAAATTCACTCCCCCTTCTTTGTTCTTAACCCTACCTCCATTATATTTACGTACTGCCCTTGCCCTTGAACTATACACACCCAGGATAGATCTTTCCTGATGGCCTTATTTTCATTGCCAGTGATTAGTGTAGTTGTTGGCTCTGATGCATTTCTGGTTAATAAGACGTATGCAAAAGAGTACAGGAGAGGCTCTAAGAAGGATTTTCTTGCTTTTAAAAAGAAACACTAAAGAAAATGTAATAATTTCTTATATTATATTATTCAGGACAATGTCATGTCCTGAAATGTTGCAGCCAGCCTACCAACATAAAGGGATCCAGCCTGAGGTCAGAGCTGACATGCCGAGATGAGAATGGTAAAGTAGAAACATGGGAAGAACATAGATCCTTGACAATGTCATGAGTCACTGATTAACCCACCTTGCAGCTCTTTTTTCCTGCAGCTATGTGAAATAATATATATTCTTATATTTTGATCCAAATGATTCCAAGTTTTCTACTACATGTGACCGATAGCAGTGAAACCCACTCAAACTTGCTGTATTCCTCTGCAAGGGCAGCCATAAGAACATACCACGGCCAGGCGATTCATTTTCTCACAGTTTTGGAGGCTAGAAGACCCAGATTAGGGTGTTGGCAGGTTTGGTTTCCCCTTTGGCCTCTCTTCCTGGCTTGCAGAAGCCGCCGTCTTGCTGCGTCTTCACATGGTCATCCCTCTGTGCACAGGTGCCTCTGGTGTCCCTCTGTGCGTCCTAATTTTCTCTTCTTACGAGGACACCAGTCAGATTGGATTACGGCCCACCCCAAGAGCCTCATTTTAACTTAATCACCTCTTTAAAGGCCCTATCTCCAAACACAGTCACATTCTGAGATAGTGGGGTCTAGGCCTTCAACATAGGCATTTCAAGGGGACACAGTTCAGCCCCAAACATTTGCTCAGACCAAAAGGGGAGTTTATTTTAAAACTACACACAAACCTCACAGAATCAAAGTGTAGGTTATAGCATCAGATCTCTCGCATTTCTATTAATATTTCTCGCAGCATGTATGCTTCGGGTTTTTTCTTTCTCCTTACAAATCAGTCCCCATAAACCAGTCCCCACTCTTCTGCCCACCATGAACCCCATGATGGTGGCCTCAGCCCCAATTCCCATTGCCCTTATGTTTGGCTCTCTCCCGCTAACACACTCAGGCTCTGTGCCTCTTTGCCAAATTCCAGAGATGGAGAATCTGATTGGCCCACTTTGCATTCAAGTGTTCACCCTTGGGCCAATCTATTGTGGCCAGGGGATGGGGCAGGAGGTCCATAATGCTGGCTCTTATGGTCTATGGCTAAATTGGTTCACCAAGAAGATTTGAATGTGAATAACATTTGTGGCGGCTCTAGTGGAATAGGGAAATGTGGATAAGATTATACTGCAGTGGGTTTGAAGTGGATTGAACGATCATGCACAAAGGTGTTAACTGATTATTGACCACCTGGAGAGAAGTCTTTAGTAAAGTCTCACTTTATTCTGCACTTGATTTATATTTTTTAAAACTTTCCCAATATTTTCATAAATATCTTACAACAGGACATAGAAGACATACCTACTGAATTCTTAGTCGACAAAATGACCAAAGCATTAGTTAAGATAGTTGGAGACAAAATTCAGACTCAAAATTATCTTAAAGGGCTAGGAAACTTCTAAAGCATAGAATCAGTAAGATGAAAATTAGCTCAGATAAGTATTAACTCCCAAATTTGGACTTCAGTATTCACTTGGAAAATGATGGAATGGAGTTTTCAGATTGAGCCCTTATATAAATGATAGCACTCTATGGATATGTGTCTCTCTTTCTAAGAAGAAAGTCCTTTTTAATTAGTTGCGTGCTAAAGTTAGTTTGGCTAAGTAAATGTTTTCCTAGAGTTAAAAGATGTCTATAATTTTAGTTTCTCTTTTATTTGCAGATCAAGTAGATTAAAAGATTCAGTAAGTAATTTTGAATCCTTACAGGTAACTCACCAACCTGGAAAAATCTCTGAACCAAGAGGCCCCTTCATACTGTAGCTTAGCAAGGGGAAGCTACTGTAATAAAGAGCATGGGTCTAATCATGACACCGTATTTTTTCCTATATAGCTACATCCTCTATAAGCTTGGTTTTCCCAAATTAGGAAACAGATAAAGACGATCTCACTTTCCAACTACTGTGTTATGCCATTTTTATTTCTTTAATTTCTTAGAAATGACCTTATTAATTTCCTCCTACATATAAAGTGTATCCTTATTGAAAACTGAAGTCTAAACATTACAAAAAAATATGCAATGTGGAAAATGTAATATTGCGTGATGGGTAACCAGTGTAAATGGTTAGGTGACTCTTCTTTCAGATTATGTTCCTGTGCATATTCTAACAAATTATCAATATTTTTGTCTTAATGAATCTAGGATCCTGCTATACATATTCTTTTGTAACTTGCTTTTTCCATGTAACAATATGACCTATAGGTTGTAATGATAGACTCATTTGTTGCAGATCAATCCATCACTCAAGGACAATTAGAAAAGCCAGACAAAATATTTGATTGATTTGGTTTGAAGGCATCAGAGAGCTCTCAAGGCAGCAAGGACTTGAGGGACTGATCTCCTTGAGAAAAGGCATGTGCAAAGAGATGAGCTTGACATTCAGTCTGCTTTTCCCTTCAAGGCTTGTATCTGATTCATAAGCAGTGGCCGACAGCAGAGAAGCTGAGCATTCCTTCTGGAGGTCTTACCACACTGAGGGGGAAAGTGGGAATTCAGAACCCAATAAGGAAAAAGGGCCATGATAAGCATCCCAGGTTTTTAGTTGATATTCGCAAAGGGCTGTACCCTAGAAGTAGGGTGAACCAGAAATAAGACCAACCCTCACGAGGAATGAAGTCCAGGTTTGAATGAATAAACGTAATTCCTGATTGGGTTGGGTGATCTGCCTCTACCTTAATGGTTTACTAAGAATAAAAGCAAATCTTTGTTAGAAAATAAAATTGCCCAGAATCTCAAATTATCTTAAGTTTTGATACACATCTGGCATCTAATTTCAAACTACCAGTCATTTCAGGAGACAAGAACACATGATGGAAGAAATAGATGGGGGAGCATACTTAAAGGGTGCCCAGATATTGGAATTACTAGGAGCTACTATAAAATAACATGATTACATAGCCTTCTCTACTTGCATTATGCAAGAGATACTTAGTACATGGGCTTAACATATAAGCTTTGTACATAATAGTCTCTCAACAAATATTTAGTGATATGAGCTGATAAACTAGTCTAAAATAATGGTACTAGTATATTTGCAACTTAGCCCTAAATCATGTATGGGCAATTTAATTGGGATTTCTGAAGACTCTACCTTAACCCAAGGTATCTGAAATGATTTAATGGAGCCCACAGACCCTAAATTACATGGAGAAAGTCATTCTCTTTGCTATTCCCTTTCAGTCCTTCTGATTATGTCATAGAAGTTGTCTCAGGTTGGTGCTAACATGTCTTCTACACGGCCCTAACATTATTTGATTTTCCTGTTTAACAAAGAAAGAACAGGCCTCAAGCTTGGGCCATTGGCAGATAGTTTCTTGGTATCTCCACTCCAGGATTCTTAAGGAAGATGCTCTGAGCTCCTTTGGAAGTCTGGTGAAGTGTGGACCCTGCATCAAAACAATGCTTGTAAATACATAAAATAAAATGCCTACTATCACAAAGGAAAAAAATACATTGAAATAAAGTTCCATCTTCTGACCCCGTGGTCCTAAAGTTTGTGATCATTGTATTTATTTTCATGGTTACTTCTATTTATGGAAAGCGACATTGGTTTCCATTTATTGTCATGACATACAATTTGCATTTTAAATAAATTTATTTAATTGAAAGAGGAGAGATGAATTAAGGAAATATATTAAGTGAGTAAGAGTAGGAGCCATGACCAAAACTGGGATTGGCGTGCCACGGCTGAGGGAAGAGTTCCGACTTAACCCAACGAGGCGGCTTTAGTGGTGGGAATTTCAGGTACGCTTCAGGTTGCCAACTGCACTGTGCCAGGTTTGGGGCAAATATCACTCGTCCGTCGGTCCATGTCCATTTATTCAGTGGCCCCACCAAGTGCCAGACGCTCTTTTTCCAGGTGTAGGGAGAAGGTGCAGGGTCTGGAACAAGACAGTTTAGTCTCAAGGCGCTTACAATCTAAGGGAAGAATACAGGTACCAAGCAGGCAAAAACATTCAACACTAAGATAACTTCAGATAGTGAGTTTTGTCCTGCAGGATGACTAGAGAAGGGGTGACTTAGGGTAGGAGTGGGAGAGTGAGAGTGGGGTTCATGCTTGGTCCCAGGCTGGGTTAGAAAAAGATCAGGCTCCCGCTCCACCAGTGCCCGGAAAAATGCGGAGAGACGAGCTGGGATTTCTGGATCATTACCGTGAGGAAGGGAATAAATGTGTGTTCTCTCTCAGGTGCTCCTCTTGACACCTGGGTAAATGGCTGTTTACACAGGCAGATCACCCAGCCGCTCCCTCAAAGGTAAACAGCTGCTTCCTGCCTTTCCTGCTAGCACAGATTGGGCCCCAAAGCAGCACGTACCCAGGCAAAAGAGGAGTTTTCATTCATTCATTCGAGCAAGATGCATTGAGTGCCTCCTCGATGCAGATGCCGAGGGAGGTAGTGGGCTTACAGCACGGGACAAGAAAGAGGTCACTCCTCCCCTGACCTCTCTGTCCACTTCAGGGATGTCCAAGCTAGAAGTGCCTCAGAGTCCCCAGGCCACCCTTTTAGGGTACAGATGGGAATATCAAACCCTGAAGAGGCAAAGTGACTTTCCCAAGATCTGGAACTAGGTCACTGTAGATTTAAAGCAAGTCAGGTCTCAAAACTCCTTTGTCAACTGCTTTCGTTGCCTACAGCCTTTGAGGTCACCAATCTTGGGCAGTATTTGGATTGAGTGTTTTCCATGACCAAACTATTATGGCTTAGGGAAGGAGAAACTAGAGTTTCCTCCTATAAGTACGCTGAAATGTAATCCAATTCTAAGTCCCTAAATTACTACGAGGACTACTTGGACTGACTGAATTTGTCTTATGTTTATTGACCTTATTCTGCAGGGGACAATCCCCAATTGCAGTTTTCCAAGGTGAAAAATAACTATAAAGCCTATAGTTAGGACAAACATACGTTACATTTGACCCTACCTTCCACTTTTTATAATGTCCTGTGTTTGTAATTATTTCATTCACTGTTAGGCAAGCAAGTGTTCACGAGCACTCGCTGTGTGCTGGGCCCTGGGGAGGTCCTGGGATTTTATGGTAAACCGAAGACGCACGTATCTCCAATCTGGTCTTTGCTCTCATAGTCTAGTCTGGGAGGTAAGCAATCGTCAAATAATTGCACATATATGACTGTGGATGTGTATGTAAAACTAAATGTTTTATGAGATTTTTTTATGAAAAAAAATTTTTTAAAGGTTTGCATTGAGAAATTAGAGCAAGGAATAGAAACTAGTCAGTTAAAAAATAATCGCACATATAAATATAAATTTAACATCATAATAGATACTTGTGTTAGTTTGGATCTTCCAGCAAGCATGCCAAGAGAGACTAAATATGCAAGAGATGTACTGGGAAATGCCTGTGAGTGAGATGAGGGAGAGGCTGGAGCAGGCCTGGAGACCCATCAGATAGGGAAGCAGTTCTGTGAAGGGGAGAGGGAAGGAAGGATGGGTGGGCAGTCTTAGATTCCAGTGTAGTTCTCAGGAAATTCTGACAAGGCCAAAGTTGCCCATCAGAAGAGTCTGACTTTCCCAAGGATGGCCCTGCCTTAGCATTCCTGCTGTGCTCAGCCATGGGCTGGAAGCAGCCCTTGGGGAGTGTGGCCTCAGCAGAGACGTGGCATTGGATTCAGAGCACAGCAGCCAGGGCTGTCTGTCCATGACAAACTCCTCAGTAAGAGATCTAAGAAGGACAAGTTCATGGCCATCACAATGTCACCAAAGAGCAAAACATAGTAATAGCAGAGCATAAATTAGACAGATTGATCTGGTCTAGAAGAATGGAGATTCTCTGAGAAAACAACCTCTGTGTTACATGAATAAGGGGCAAGTGCCATGTTCCAGGAAGAGAGAACAGCATGTGCAAAGGGCCTGTGGCAGAAGGCAGCATGGGACGTTCAAGAAACTAAATGACATCCTGTGCAGCTTAGTGGAGAGGGTGCAGGAGACAGAGGAATGTGGGACTGAGAAGTGGGCCTTACTGGGGAGTTCTCCAAGGCCCTCAACCAAAGGACATTGTCTTAAACACACATGTAAAATGTACCCTGACAGACGTACGGTGCAGGGTGGAGTCCCACGTGTGCCTGGATTTCCGGTGGTTCAGCTGCAGCAAGACAGTGTGAGTGGGGAGTGGAGGGCTACAGCCTTGGTGGCATATGCTTCTTTAGGGGAGAACAGAGGTCACAAACTGGTGGCCCCCATGCCAAATGGAACTTAAGGATATGTTTATTTTGGCCTAGGCAGTAGTTTAAAACATTTCGAATTTGTTGTTCAGATTTGAAAACTGGATAATTCTACATAAAAATCTGAATTACTAGCTTCTCTTAAAAAATAAGCTCTAGCAAGAGTAGGCCCCCATTCCTGCCTGAAAATAATTAGCTGGAAAAGAGTGGAGGCTGCCCCACTTTAGACACGGCATAAATAACATGGGAGTTGATCAATAAATATTTACTGAATGAAAGCATAAATAAATGAAAAGTCAGAGACCTATAGGTCAGGATGAACTGTGTAAAGGAAACCCGCTCAGCCCGAAAGAGAATGTGATATAAGATTAGGTCCAGGGTGTTATGGTAAATGTTTAACAACCCACTCCTTGGGGAGGAAAAAAAAAGTCCAGATTTGTAGTGTTTGCTGATTATTGTGATGTAAATACTCCCACCATGACCAATTTCAAGCTCCCAACATGCTGTCACTGAAGTTGGAGTTGGAGAGAGATGAATAATCATAACTAGATCTCGCGAGATGCCAAGAGCCGGCTCCGGCATGCGGCTGTTATATGTGAGGCTAGAATTACCAAATTACTGGAATAATGACCTTCTGGAACAGTGCCTGGAACATAGCAGGTGCTCAATAAATGTTTATTTAGCCAGGAACTGAATGGGTTGAAGCTCACAGATGGGAAATCAGGACAGGATAAGAAGGAGAACAAAAAATTCGAGGTGCTGACCACCCCCTCCCCCCCAAGGACCATAAGTTAGTGACGGTTACAATTCTTTTGACCATTAACCTTTCAGATTTTCAGATCCCTCATCGGTCATATGAAGGGGAAGGATTAGACGATCTCTTTAAATCCTCTTATAACTCCATAATGTAAATTAGTGATTTTCAATCATTATTAGAAAGTGTAATTATCTTTTCAAACAAAATACCACAAATAAATCTAATAAAAGGAAATGTACTTCGGTTGGGAGCCCCGATCCGGTAACTAGTCTATTAGATTGACTACCGCTCTCTCTCCAAAACGAATCACATTTTCCTGTGTCCACATCCTTGTGAAGTTCCTTCCCTTTGAATCTGGGCTGGGACTGTGACCGGACTCAGCTCCTAGAACACAGCAGAGGTGAGGGCAAGTTTCTGGTCTGAGCACAAGGAAGGCTCAGCAGCTTCCAGAATCCTGAGCTGCAGTGTCAGAAGTTCAGCTACCTGTTGGAAAGGCCACACAGAGCCCACGGGGAATTCACAGGGAAAGACACCCTGAGACTCCATGGGACCAGAGAACAAGACCCAGCCACCCCGATGTCCCAGCTGAGCCTGGCCCCGAGTCTACCTGCCAACTGCACTCATCCACAATAGTAACCACCAACAAGACCAGTAGAGCTGCCAGCCGAGCCCAGTTCAGGTTGCAGATTGTAAGCAAATAGAATAGTTGTTTTAAGGTTTTAGACTATGTTAGCATTTAGATTGTGAAAGAGGTGAGATTACCTCAATAATCATCAGTACGAAATTGATTCATACAACAGAGAACTGCACAGCTATTAGAAGAAGAAGGCAAATCTATATTTACTGACATGAAAAAATCACCAAGATTTACTGTCACATGAGAAAGCAACATTCAGAAGAGTCCGTAGGGTACGGTACAGGATTCTATCATTTAATAAAAAAGGGAAGATAAACATGTGTGCGTGTGTATGTGTGTGTAACTGTAACTGCATTAAATCTTTCTGGAAAGATACATAAGAAATTACTAACAGACTAGCAGACTTGAATAAGAGGGGAGAGCTCACTATATATCCTTTTGTACATCTTTTTTACCTTGTTTGCATGTATTACTCATTCAAATCATAAAAATAACATTTTAACAAAACCAAAACAAAACAAATGAGTTCTGCTAACATAATGTTGCAGACAACTAGCTACGACACTATGGTAACACACTATTATGTTGGACTTGATGATTTAGGTTTTTAACTAAACTTTACTCAGAATAGAATGCAAGAATGTAGGAAAGATTAAAAACCCATCTGGTTAATGCAGACCCTTGTCAACCAGCCCATCAGAAGAGGAGATGGCAGCAGGGAAGGGGCTCTTATGGTAGAAAAGGTCTCTGATTTCCTAGTGCCTGAGGTTGGGTTCTCTAAGAAGCAGATCCAGAGTCAAGGATTTTAATAAAAGAAATTTATTTGGGAAGTGATCCCAGGAAGCACCAGGACGGGGTGGGAAAGGGAGACAGAAGGAAGGAAGTCAATAAAGGGAGTGTCAATGAGTTGCCATTGTGGGTAGCTGGGGTCCATCCCACTGGGACCGCTGGGAGACAGTGTAGAACATGCTTCAGAGGTTTTCCACCCGAAGTGGAAGGAATCTGAGAAATGTATCCTCTGCTCCTAGGGCATCAACTCTCCAACATTTCCAGTCTGCCCCACGTGCGGGCTGAGATGCCAGAGACGGTGCTGGCGGTAGGAAGTTGTCGGTGTGTAGGGGGAGTGAGTGCTGAGCAGACAGGACGGTCCTAGGGCAGGAGGTGAGTAGTACAGAGTGCAGGAGTGAGGAGAGGCAGTGCCCGAAAGCCCGGGAGCCTGGGTGTTGCCGCAGCGAGCCCTTCCAGCTGCAGAGCCAGCAGAAGCTGCAGCAACCGGCCTCCTAGCAGTGGAAGGAGCACGCGCCCAGGTCAGGGCCTCCCAGCTGAACGCAAGGCCAGCATGGATCTCCGGTGGTGCAAGAACGGAACCTGGCCCAGGAGACAACCCGGGAGACTGCGCCAAGTCAGAGTACCTTGCAGTTCATCAATGAAAAAGTTCATAAATATTTTTAAAGGTAGATTCTCTAAAACTAGAGATATTATTTCAATATTGCTTCCTGAAAATTATAAGGTAGAGACTGTTAAACAATATTGACAAGCAGATAGAAAAGAGGTAATTACTAAGACCCAATATTGGCTCTCCAGGAGCAGACCATATTGTACCAACTAATTATCGTTTTTACAAAGATACTTTACTGATAAACACTGATCTAAACAAGGCTTCTGGCCGTGTCACTGACAATATTCTTGCAGACAACAAGCCAAAACGTACATCAAATAACTGTAGAGTTGGCTGCGTTCAACCAATTGTACTCAGGTCTCTACAGATATGCCACAAAATGCTCACCTTTACCCCTTTGGGTTCAGTGTTCTTTCTCCATGATCTGGAAGAAGACATAGCAGGGATACTCACCAAATTTGGGGATGGCATACATACGGAAGGAATAGTTGGTATGTTTGATGGCAGAATCTGGATTCAAATTGTATTGACAGGCCAAAAGGTTAGGTGAGAACCAACCATACACAATTTAAGAGTGATAGAATCTGTATTTAACCACAGAAACGTCAACTGTGTCAGCACAGGGCTGGGGAGAGCTGGACTGGCAGCGGCTGAGTTGGAAAAGACCTGGGTGTTTTAATTAACCCAAAGCTCAATAGGATCCAACAACGAAAGAGCTTATTTTTTCAAGGCAATTTTAGGCTGCGGTAATAAAAGTCTTATTCTCAGTTGAAGGGCAGTGATGATCCTAATAGATTCTGTGAGGGGCATACTACATCTGGAGTACTGTGTGCTCAGTTCTGGGTGGAAGAGTAAACAATTATATACAAGAGGGATTTAGAATGCATGTCACACAAGGACTGGTTATCAGCACCAGGGATAAATGAGAACAAAATGATAATATTTTACAGGAATAATAGTGACCTCCATCTATTTGACGAGCATTCAGGTGTAAAAGGGAGTAAACCTATTATTTTTGCTCTGTGTTTGAGTCAGCTATTGTCACATGGATATTGCATTGGCTTGTAACAACATCTATTTATCTCTTGTGCATCTGCAGGTGAGCTGGAGTTTGTCTGATCTACTGTGGGCTTGGCTGGGCCTGGCTCCGGGCCATGATTGGGGTTCAGGTCTGCTCTATGTGTTTCTTTTTCTTTAGGATCAGTAAACGTCCCTGGGAATATTTCCCTTATGGCGGTGGAAGAAGCACAAGAGGGTGCACGCATTAAAAGCCTGTGCTGGTATCACACCTGCCAGCACCTGTTACCCAAATCAAGCTATCCCAAAGCTAAGGGGCAAGGAAGTCGACTTCACCCGCTATGAGGCCATAGGAAGGGAATTGAATGCATTCCTATTACAAAGTATGGGAAAGGAATTGCATGTATTTCTATTACAGAACAGTGGAACCAGTAATTCAATTTACTCCACTACAGACTACTAGGGCAAAACTAGGGTCAGTGTCCACATCCTTGCGAAGTTCCTTGCCTTTGAATTTGGGCTGGGACTGTGACTGGACTCAGCTCCTAGAACGCAGCAGAGGTGAGGGTAAGTTTCTGGTCTGAGCACAAGGAAGGCTCAGCAGCTTCCAGAATCCTGAGCTGCAGTGTCAGAAGTTCAGCTACCTGCTGGAGAGGCCACACAGAGCCCACGGGGAATTCACAGGGAAAGATACCCTGAGACTCCATGGGACCAGAGAGAAAGACCCAGCCACCCCAATGTCCCAGCTGAAATATAGATTTTGGTATAATGTAATAAAAAACTGATTGATTATTGGAACTGTCCAAGAATGAATGAAAACTAGTGAAATGCTTGTCCCAGAAGGGGTTAGACAGAGTCCAGTGGCCCCTTTCCCAAGAGCATCTGAGATGGAATTTCAGTGTCATTTGGGAAGTTAGACACTGAGCTGATCAGTGCCTTCCCTCCTCTAACATCTCAATTCCACAACCCTCCTCTAGCCACACTTTTCTCTCCTGACTCTGCCATCTAGATGCTTATTCTCTCTGTGCCACCCCTCGAGGAGCCTAATTATATATGGCTTCTTTGTGTCCCTGAGAGTTTCCGTATTTACTGTCTTCCCAGTTGCTCTGGGAGCATTTCCATAGTACAGGCTGGGCCTCAGCCTTCTCCTGCGTTGCCTACAGCCACCAGCTCAGTGTCAGGCACCAAGTCCTTAGCATCACCCAGCACCCAGTCCAGCCCCCAAACATCTTTCCAGCCTCACCTCTGACCTTTCCCACCCTGTGGGCCAGTCAAATTGAGCTACTTGCTCTTGCCCATATACAACTTCTGCTCTTTAGGGCTTTACTTATATACTATTTCTCCTTATCCTCAAAGGCCCAGACCCCATCCCACCCAGCACAAACCAAATGCTACCTTCTCCAAGATGTTTTCCCTGAGACGCCATCCCAAGAGAAGTCTCTTCTCATCTTTTGAATAGTCTTAACATTTCCCATGGTATTTAGGATTTTCATGGTATAGAAAAGTGTTCCTCAACCCTAATCCTATTAGGATGACTTGAGATACCTAAAACATATATGCCCAGGTCCCACATCAAGATAGTCTCATGTTATTGGTCTGGTAACAGAAGCTCCAAGTAATAGTAGTTTAAGCAATAAGGCAATAACTCACATAGCAAGGTGCATGAAAGTAAGTGGTTCCAGAGTTGACATGGCAGTTCAACGATGTCACCAAGAACCTAGGCTCTTTCTTCCTGAGCTACCATTTTCATTGTATCAGCAATGCCTTTCCTCGTGGTTGCAATATGGTTGCTATGGCTCCAAGCAGCACATCCTCATGCCAGCATATTAAGCAGGAACACAGCAGGCATGGGAAAAGTGTTCTTCTCACACGTCTCTCTTGCTAGAGAAAGAGAACCCGTAAGTTTCCTGCAGACATTTCTTCACGTCATTGGCTAGAACTGGACTACATGCTCAACTGTGACCTTTCAGTGGCAAAGAAGAATGGGTTCCGGGCATGAGCCATTGTTGGAGCTAGACTGTCCTGAACAAAATCCAAGCTCTGGACTTTAAGCAAGAAAAATGAGAGAACAGGCACAACTTCCCTTACATGGTGAATAAGAAAAGCAGCTTATGTAAGTATTAATAGAGACCCCTACGGGACAGCAAGCTCGCTGAGGGCAGAGACATGTCCATGCACGCAGATGGTCTACGAGTCTTCAGAGGTTCCCTGTCATCCCTTCTGAGTCACTGAAGCCTCTCTCTCCAAGCCATGGTCTTGAGCTGTTTTTACCCCATTATAACACATGCACTTCCCGTGGCCCATTTATTTTGTCCTTTGAGGATGTTTGCTTCCCCAGCATCTCCAAATATGCCAGGTTTTTACTGCAGAGCCCTCGTGGGTGCAGACATCGTCTAAACATATGCTGATGATTTAGGTTCCTAGACAAATGTATATCTACGAAGGAGCTGTAGATTAAGCACAGCTAGTACGTAGGATTTTCTCTTTCCTTTTTCATCTCTCATGAGGCAGGGTAGGGGGTGAATGTGTCAGATAAGCCAGGGGTCAAATACCAGTTTCAACATTTACTGCTTGGGTGACCTTGGGCAAATTCCTTAACCTCTCTGAGCCGTGGTGCCTTGGTTTCCTTACATGTAAAATGTGAACCCTCTGTCAGGGATATGTGGACCAGCACTGATAGGAACTACGCTAATAATTCTTACCACTTTATGGGTGCCCATTCCATGACAGGCCCAGTTCTCGACATTTTATATAAATTATCTTTTTTAATCTTCATCAAAATGTGATGAGGTGGGGGGGGGGCTTGCATCTCTCCTGAGGCTCGAGTAGTTAAGGGACTTGACAAAGTCACATAGCTAATGGGTGAGGGTTGAACCCACATGTTTGACTCTAAAGCCAGCTCTGGAGCATATCAATTGCTGGGTATTGGTTTCCTTTTTCCTTTTCTCCAATTATTTGATGCTATTCCAGAATCATCAGAACGGTTCCTGTAGGCACTCCTTTTTAAAATTACATAATGTGTCATTCTCTTTCTCTCTTTCCTCTGTGTGGTCCCCAGGTAAATTTTTAGTCTTTTAACAAAATGCCCATACATTGCAAATCCTTGTTAAAATATAATTCTTTAGGACTGTCCTGCCTTGATTGGGGAAGCAGAGGTAGGGCAGGGAGAAAGAAGGACTGATGAACTCAAATAGCCTTTTTCACTTTTATCCTCTGTTTTTGCTTCAGAATGCTATGTCACTGGTGAATCCCCCCTCGCATCTCCCCTTTCCTGGAGAATACCAGCCTGCTTTCACTTCCCTTTTAAAATATCCACAGATCTTTGTGCCCCCCACCCCCCATCACTTTGGCTGCATTGTGCTGGGCCTCGCTAATGGCACAATATCCTTTTCATAATAAGGTATCCCACATGGCACAGTGGACTTTTGTACCTGGCCAGAATCACAGCATTCATCACAGATACCGCATGCTGTCTATCGGATACCCTCATTTTCTCTTTTCAGGAAGGACTGGTGTCAGCTTTCATCCTGCCTCTTAGGAACCAGGAGATTATTTTCCCTAAGACTTGTGGCTGTTGTTTTTCGACTTCTGCCAGTTTCCATTTCTGTGGGACATCCGTTGACTGGGTTGCCCCTACCCAAGATAGGGATTTGGGTTAACCAAGGGTTGGCATTCCCCAAAGCATGTTTTGCATATATTTCTGAAAACCTGTTGGATTCCTACCTTCTTTCCTCTCTGAGTAGAGGCCAGTGTACATGTCACTCTCTGTCTTCAGCGACTGCATGGTTTCATCTACCTGTCATAAAGGAACCATTCTTATTGTTAAGGCTGATAGATTCACATTGTAGGTGATTTAGCCTGAATCTATAGTAGCCACAGAACATATTCTAGAAGTTTAAAAATAATAATATAATCAAAACCCTTACGTGACCTTCTCTTGAAACATGAGCATAGCCAAGAAATTTAAGAGAAAAGTCCCAAAATAGGTCAATTGTAGTTTAATCGTAAGAGCTATCATTGATTAAGCCCATAGTAATGCCAGTAATTCTCCTAAACATGTTCTATACATTATATTAATATCATTTAATCTATAAAACAAGACTCAGGGGAATATATTATCATCCCAGACTTACAGAGAAAATTAAGGGATTTGAACCCAGGCATTGGCTGATTTCCAAGTCCATGAGCTTAGCTACTGTTATCCAGCTTCACTGGCTTTTTGTTCCACGCACGACCTCTCTGATGTTTCCGTATTTGCCTTCTGGTTAATGTTTACTCTCTCCTTCCTAGTACTCCACATCAAGGGTGTGGCGTGGGCTTTTCACTTCCTGAATGTTCGTTACTTAGTTTAAAGCAGCTTCACACCCTTCCAAAGGAACATTGAAAGTGACAGCCCTAAGCTCACCGGAACCAAGAACTGATTCCAGTACGTGATTGGCTAATATGTAGGATTTTGTCTTTCCTTTTGTGCTGTTGAAGATTCTTGGATGGCAAAATGGTCTAAATATGTAATATATTATGTTACCTGACCTTCAGACAATCCCAGAGGAATTGTGGGAAACCCCCAGGCACCCAGGAGGTTGGTGGGGGTTCACTGAAAATAAATGGATTAAGGAAACACCCTGATTCACAGGACTATTATTGGCTGGGAGGGATTATAGACAATTTTTTTTCTCTTGTAGAATCAGCGTGGTAGAGGGAATGTGGGCTGTGGGCTCTGAAGTCAAACCCAGGTTTGTGGGATGAGCTGGGGGAGTATTCTGGTCTCTAGTTCCATCAAAAGTGTTGCAAAACATCTCAATTTATCCTTGTTCGTGGCTGAGTAGTATTCCACATATACCACATTTTGTCAATCTACTCATGAATTGGTGGGCACTTGGGTTGATTCCACATCTTTGCAATAGTGAATTGTGCTGTGATAAACATACAAGTACAGGTGTCTTTTTGATAAAATGACTTCTTTTTCTTTGGGTAAATACCCAGTAGTGGGATTGCTGGATCAAATGATAGGTCTACTTTTAGTTTTTTGAGAAATCTCCATACTGTTTTTTATAGAGGTTGTACTAATTTGCATTCCCACCAAGATTGTATAAGTGCTCCTTTCTCTCTGCATCCACACCAGCATCTATTGTTTTTGGACTTTTAAATAAAAGCCATTTTAACTGTGGTAAGGTGATATCTCATTGTGGTTTTAATTTGTATTTCCCTGATAATTAGTGATGTTGAGCATTTTTTCATATGTTTATTGGCCATTTGTCTTTCTTCTTTTGAAAAGCTTCTGTTCATGTCTTTTGCCCACTTTTTAACGGGGTTGTTTGTTTTTTCCTTGTTGATTTGCTTGAGTAGCTTCTGGTTATTAGCCCTTTATCAGATGTATGGCTTGTGAATATTTTCTCCCATTCTGTAGATTGTCTATTTGCTCTGTTGATTATGTCCTTAACTGTGCAGAAGCTTTTTAATTTAATCAAGTCCCATTTATTTATTTTTGTTGTTGCTGTGATTGCCATTGAGATCTTCATAAATTCTTTGCCTAGACCAATCCCTAGAAGAGTTTCTCGAACATTTTCTTCTAGAATTCTCATGGTTTCATACCTTACCTTTAAGTCCATTATCCCTCTTAAATTAGTTTTGTGAGTGATAAGAGATATGGATCCTGTTTCAATCTTCTGTATGTAGCTATCCAATTTTCCCAGCACCATTTATTGAGTGTGGCTTCTTTTCCCCACTGTATATTATTGTCTGCTTTTTCAAAGATCAGTTGGCTGTCTGTGGATGGTTTTATATCTGGGTTCTCTGTTCTGTTCCATTGGTCTATGTCTCTATTTTTGTGCTAATACTATGCTGTTTTGGTTACTATAGCCCTGTAGTATAGTTTGAATCTGGTAATGTGATGCCTCCAGCTTTGTTCTTTTTGCTTAGGATTGCTTTGCCTATTCAGGTTCTTTTCTTGTTCCAAACAAAGCATAGAATTATTTTGTTGAGATCTGTGAACTATGACACTGGTATTCTAATGGGGATTGCATTGAATCTGTAAATCATTTGAGGCAGTGTAGACATTTTAACAATGTTGATTCTACTGATCCAAGAGCATGGTACGTTTTTGCATTTGTTTGTGTCATCTGCAATATCTTTCCTCAATGTTGATCCACTTTTATATCAATGACTTCACTGCCTCAGTTTCCTCATCTGTTGAAATGTGTTGAGGGACAGCTTCCCTACATATCTGAGTTGTTAGAGGAGCCAAATGGATAAGGTGATGGGGAAACATAATGTAATCTTTAAATCGAGGGAGAGAGGAGAAGAAGCACCTGGCCAGACATGAACAAATCTGAGTTGGAAGTTGGGCTTAGTCAATCAGCAGCTTTGTGACTTTGGGAAAGTCACTTCGCCTCTCTGCACTGCAGGTTCCTCATCCTGCAATGAGGAAAGCAGAACCTGGTGGCTGTGCCTCTCCTGGTTGGAGGGTCCTGTGAGATCCCAAGTAAGACGGCACCTTGACATTGTACGTGCAGGACACATCATTTCTGCCATCATCCAAGGTCAATCTCAGGTTATTGCTGGCCTTTTCTTTTGTTATATTTTCCATTTTGCTCACACAGTAAACACACAAACATGTAAGTTCCCCATCCACATGCATTTTTAGGAGCTTCTAAAGTCTCTTAGGGATTATAACTTTTCTCAGCCTCTTACATACCCTAAAGCAAGGTGAGTGTAGGACAAAACTAGTGTGGGCACCAGGTGGGGGATGCATGCCTCACAGGGAAGGGGAAGCAAGAGCTCAGCACCTGTACACAGGTGCCGTGAAGGAGTATGAGTCTTTTCAAGGAATGCCAGTGATCTTGATATTTTTAAATATAAAATCTACCATTTAAAAAATACAGGCTCAAAAGTAATTGTAAACACTGCATAGAACAAGTTCTATTGTCTCTTTGAGAGGGCTGAAGACCGTACTCTAGTGCATCTGCCCGTGTTGCAGATTGGGAGAGGAAGTCCAGAGAGTAGGCGAAGGCTGCTTGGCGAGTCAGCAACGTGAGCGCAGGGCTGGGGCCATCTAGGCTGAATGCACCATGCATCATTCTTTGCTAACTACATCCACGTCTCCTGATTTCCTGGGCAGTGCTTGTTCTACCATACCAGACTTCCTTTTCTAGAAAAGAAATGGAAGGAGAGAAAAAAAGAAACGGGGAGAAGAAGGTAGTGAAGGAAAGAGGAGAAGAGAAAGAAAGATCCCCAATTGGTACTTCCTAGTGAGTGCCTAGCATGCCTGTCAGAGGAACCCAGGTGGATGCCGCTTTCTCCTGCCTACTCCAGCCCCCCAGTAACGACGGTGAGCCCTGGGTTTGGCTGGTGCCCTGTGCATGGAACAGAGGTGCAGAAGGAAGGGTTTTCAAAAGAGAGTTGGAGGAGTAGCTTCTGAAAGCATGGCAGGGCGGGCTCTACTCTGGTATTCCTGCCACTGTGCCAGGTGAAGAGGAAGTAGACTGTAAAGCACTTTGGATATTATCAAAGGTTGTTAAAAAAGAAAAACCAGCAACCACCTTACCTGATTGTGCCAGGTTTGTGATAGGATGTTGAGGGGGAGGCTTAATGTCCTTAATGACCCACGTTTCGAGATTGACCCTTGGCCCACCTGCTGTCTCTGGGGGGAGTCAGGAGAGGCAGCCTTCTCCATTTCCTCCAGCACCGCCTGCTCACTGCCGCAAAGGCCCAGGGAGAAAATGCAGCATCTTGAAGTCATGGCTGTGGCGTCTGGTGTCAGGAGCAGTCCAGGTTTGGATAGAGCCACTCACAAGCTGTGTGGGCTAATCTCTCTGAACCTCACTGTCTCTGGCTCTAAAATGGGGAAAACAGTATATACATCTCAGCCTCAATGAGAAAAGTAAAAGAAATTAATAAGTGTAAAGCACTTAACCCAAGAGAAGGCACATGAGAAGTATTTGACAAAGGGCAGCTCTAGCAGAGGTGGCGGGGGGTCTCCAGAGCTTCCAGACTCACGTTCTAACCAGAAGCTGTGAGAGATGGTCTAGCACAGCGCCCCCCAGGTGGGCTCCAGGCTGCCTGGGTTGGAATGCCCCGACTCTACCGTGTCAGCGGGTTATATAACTCTCTGTGCTTCTTTCCTCCTTTGTAAAATGGAGATTGTCGTAGTGCCTACCTCACAGGGCTGCTGTGAAGGTTGACAGAGATAACTGCTACAATGCACTTAGCACAATGCCTAGGCCAGGTGAATGCTGATTGGTGATAAATATCATTATCCAGGTGGGCACCAGGGAACACAGACGGGTACTTAAGCTCAGCCCTTGCCCTTACGGAGCTTGCAGTCTAGGAAAAGAGATTGAGTAGATGCACGTGAGATGTTTCATAGGGAAGCCATAGTAGAGGCTGCCAATGCCCACCCGTATTGTCTCAGCGTCCTAGCTCATGTGCATTGTAGAGACACTTCTTCCAGTTGCTGGTGTCTCTGCATCTCACCTGACAGCCCTCCCTGGCATCCAGAGCCTGCTCTGCCCATGTGTTCAGCAGGACAGAAATCTCAGAGAATTAATGCCCCACCAGGAGCAGCCCTCAACCAATGATTGATGGGAGCTGCAGTTTAAATCCCCCAGCTCCCTTGTGCAACAGGAGGTAATTCTGGGGGTGTGTTCTACGCTGGCTCCTGGGGTTCCCCAGCAGGACTAGAACCCCAGTTGCCCAGTTGCAGCCTTGATAATGCACCATTTACTGGCTGTCTTCCTGCCTTGTGCCAATCCTTCATTCTTTTCCTGGTATTTCTGCAAATAAGTTACTTGTACTTAAATCCTTATCTTAGGATCTGCTTTGGGGGAAAGCAAATCATGACAGATACAAACTGAAGTGCCAAGCTGAGTACCCCAAATTGTTATGATGTCCAGTCAGGCTACAAGTGCCAGGAATCCATGGTTGGGATCACAGGGAGAGAGGCCCTCTCTCTGCCTTGGTTTCCCCCACTGGGAAACTGCTGTGTGTCTGAGTACCTGATACCTGTGTTCCTCATCCGCCCTCAGATCCTTGTTTGGAACAGGCTTCCTTAGCACCGTCCCCGGAGGCAGGGAGCCACGGCGGGCTGATGCAAGAAGCTGGAGTGGTGTCTCCAGGCTGTGACCACATCCCAGCTGTGGGCTTCTTAATTTAAACACAACATCTGTGAACAAGAAGAAGCACACTCCATCTAGGCAAATTGAAGTTTTCTTTCTTTTCTAACAGAGAGTACAATGTAAAAACGCTTAACTCTCTGGGCCCTATTTTTGTAAAAAATAATAATAATTAGAAAAGTAGACATAGTTGAGGAAGTCCATCTTATGAGAGAGACTAAAACACCCTCTCCCCTAAATAAATAAGAAAACAGTGAACTAAAAAGTAAAACTTAGAGGTGCTGCTTTTGAACTGGGTAATTGGTATGTAAGTTCTAGCCTAATTTTCTATGAAAAATAAAAATGTAAAAAGAGAAAAGAAAAAAGGACACTCAGAGCCAAGCTATGACATCCAAGTGTTCACTGAACACAATTAATATGCTACAGAGACAAATTTGCCTTCTCCAAAATATTGCCCCCTGCAAAAAATATGCTTTTTGTTGTGGCATTTTTCCTCCACACTGACAGATAGTTTGACTAGAGTTCGGGTGCCCAGGCCTTAGAAAGAGCAAAGAGATTAAAGAATAGGCTTTTCTTCAAAGAAATTAGATTTTTGCAACAAATCCAGAGCCTGGGCAGTTTAGTGGAGAACAAAGAACAGTCAGCGACCCCCTCCTTCAGCTCTTCCAAAACAAACAGTCATTTCCAACCACTCACAGGTGTTTTTCTTCCCAAAACAAACACAGAAACAAATATTTACAGAGTTATGAAAATTCAACAGAAGTCACCTGGGCACAAACTTTCCTCACCTGTGCCCAAGATCTCTGGCTGGGGATTATTAAACAGAATGTCACTCCTAGTTTCCATTGTGGGACAGGAAACATTTGGGCCAAAGACAATTAGTTCCCAGAATGTATTCATAAGAATAAAGGCCATATCTTTTCACAAAAGTCTTTGTAGCTCCAAGGAAGAATTGACATTAGACAAAAGAAACACCAACGACCTTTTCCTCATCTGCCAAGATTTGCAGAAATGCCCTCGAAGAGTGCATGACACCTCGTGAATCGATCCACTGGGCTAACCAGCAGCACAAAGTGTGGTGCCGACTGCCATGCTGACCCCCTTGGATCACGTTTCATTTGGTTGTTTGCAGGAAAGCTTCTTGTTTGCGTTTTCCCAACATCCCAGATGGGAACAGGTCTCAAAATTAGGAAACGCAGCTGGTAGCGGTTGCTGTGGACACTTCCTCTTTCAACACTTTTCTTTCTTTAGTGGTGCTAGAGAACAGGTAAGAAAGTGAATGTAGTTATGGATGGATGCAGGGAAGAAAGGAAGGGAAGGAGGAATGGGGAAAAGAGAAGAAAGGGAGCAAGTAAGGGAAGAAGGAACAAAAAGGAAAGGAAAGAAAAGGGAAAGAAAGAAGAAAGGAGGGAGGGAGAGAGGCAGAGAAAGAGAGAGAGAGAAAGAAAAGAGAAGAAAGAAAGAAAGAAAGAAAGAAAGAAAGAAAGAAAGAAAGAAAGAAAGAAAGAAAGAAAAGAAAGAAGAGAGAGACCTGCTATTGTCAGACCCTGGCTGGTTTACACTGAGGAGCCAGATAGCCTCTCAGTGAAAAGCCGAGATTAAGCTCACAACATAATTTCCATTATGTTAATGTTGCTTTAAAATATATTGCACAGAGTGCTGCAACAATCAAATTATCAATTATAATGTCTACTCAGAGTAGAAAAGTGTTGCAAACAGAGGGCTGATTACTGCTTCAGTACATCCAATCTGCATACTCATTGTTCAGTACAGGGAAAACAAATTATCTTGTGTTGGCCCCAGTTCAAATTTAATTAAATGAGTGCAAAGCAATTATAATAAAGTACAATAGTGTAGTAATGAAAGGAAAATAACTCATTAACCTATTAATCTTTATTTATGTTCCTCTCAAATAACTATGTAATTTCTTTATCACCGCATCCCATAAGAAAAAGTAGGGTCTCATTGCTCATGGCCTGGTTTAACAGGTTCTATTTGGTTAAGATGCCTTCGCGGCCACCATTTATACCAAATATCCTTAGATTTGGGGCCACCCCCCCCAACTTTCTGTCATGCTCCCTGCCCGCATGTACATGTATCTGGTCTAGATTTAGCGCTCCTCTCCTGCATTTCCCTGACCCTCGTCAGTTGCACAAGGTAAATCTCTCTGGAAGTGAGATGTGCTTGCCACGGCGTATGGGAGAGAGGCATTCTCCGACATCTGGTGTGTGAGGCAGTGCAAAGCAGGGCAAGGACAGAAGCGCTTCTGGTTTAGAAGGAGCCCCGTGCTTTAGAGCCTGAAGAGATACTAAGAATAGCTAACACTTCACAGTGCTTTCCAGCTGACAAAGTTTTCCACGTATATGATCTCATTTAAGCCTCACAACACCACTGTGTGGTTGCCTGCTTTCCAGATGAAGAAACAGAGTTTTAGAGTAGAGAACTGTTTTGTCCACACCTTGCTATGCACATGTAGCAGATCTGGGTTTCTAATTTAGGTTTATGGCCCCTATATTCTCATTTCTGTCCCCTAGAACCTTGCTACTCAAAGTGTGATCTGGGGACCAACAACATTGGCATCTACTGGAAGCTCGTTAGAATCTCGGGCCCCACCCTAGACCAGCAGAATGAGAATCTGCATTTTACAAGATCCCCCGGTGATGCTTGTGCACATTGGAGTTTGAGAAGCGCTGGCACCACTGGATACTACACTGCCTTGTATGGAGACGGTGGTGACTCAGACAAGTCTCCCAGGGAGATGACTTCCCAGCATTACTCATAGCAACTGCTTGGCTAGGCACATCCTTGCAACTTGCAACACCTTGCGATGACTGTGAAATGATCTCAGGTGACCAGGGTTCACTCCGGCTCTATTTGCATATCATCTGAGGACAAGGCTGGAGGTAGAGGATATAGTAAAGGCAGAAATGGTTTCTCTTTCTCATTCTACACCTGACCCAAAAACCTTTACTCTTTCCTTCCAGGAGAATTTGAAAAACAGAGAAAAAAGAGAGAGAAGAAACTGATGAATTGAGGAAAGATAAACAGACATTTGTTAAGTTTCTACTCTGTACCCAGAGCTTTTCCATGTATTATTACTTCATTTAATCTTAGCAAAAATCTTTTTTAGAAGAGGTTTTAAGTGCTATGCCCAAAGTCACTCACAGAGCTAGTAAGTAACAGAAATGAGATGTTGCTTGGCTTCAAAGTTTACCCTTCACTCTACTATATTTTCTCTGCAAAAAGTAAGAAAAAAGGAAGGAAAACAAGATGAGGTGAAAGGGTGGTATGGTTTTCATTAGTGCTATTCACCAAACATCTCCAGTTCTTATTCTTCAAGGCGTGTGGAGAATTACACTTTCTGCCCTCCTTAGAAGTAGACAGAGGCCACGTAATAGCTTTGGTCAATGAATTGCCAGCAGAAGTTTCATGTTTCACTTCCAGGTCAAATATTTCATTGCTCATGGACACTGTATAGAGCTTTCTTTCTTCTCTCTGCCATGGCAATTGGCAATACTCCAGAGGGTGGCAGCGCCATCTTGCTGTATCCCAGAATGGGTGTGTGCTGAGCAGAGACCTCCTGCCAACCTACTGACAGACACATGATGCGAATGAGAAAAAAATAAACCTTTGTGCTATTTTGAGCCACTGAAGTTTGAGGTTGCTTGTTACCGCAGCATAACTGAGCCTATCCTGACTCTACTCTGGAAGAAGAAGTAGGAAAGGGAAATTTTTAACACTTGTACACTACATTTTTTTTTCACTTGAGACTCATAGCATTCCTATGAGAGAGGTAGGGAATGGCTATTATTTATTACA
Organism: Cheirogaleus medius; assembly: GCA_008086735.1. Lineage (NCBI taxonomy): Eukaryota > Metazoa > Chordata > Mammalia > Primates > Cheirogaleidae > Cheirogaleus > Cheirogaleus medius. Next base: position 5,158,082 of record VBSM01003206.1, read on the forward strand.
TATTTATAAATTATTACTTAACTTTACAGATAATAAAGACATAGAAGTGTAAGTGTCCTGCCGCAGGTTCCAAAGGTTATAAGTGGCAGGGCTAGTTTGGAGCACAAATCTCCTGATGCCTGACCATTTCTTGACACAGAACACTTCCTCCAAGAAAGGACTGCAGCCCCATTCCCTGCCCTTCAGTTCAACTCAAGTCCCAAACTGATGCACCTGGTTTTATACATATGTTTCCCTTTCCCCACGACTCTGGAGGAATCCAAATTACTGGGTAAAAACCAGAGCAAGGGAAAACAGACACATGCAGTCACCAGCAGATGATTGCATCGGATCTTTGTTGGGAGCAGAAAGCACCAAAGTCCAAAGTGATGACCCTCATTGAAGTCAACTGCAAGGAGCTCTACTGCCCAGTTTTAGTTCCCTTTGTTATGATTGTTTTGGGTTGTTTGCAGGATAGAAAGGCAAAAGTCAGTGATTAAGGGATTGGCCTTTGTAATATGACCTCAAAAATATTGAATGATAATTTGCATACAGAAGAATCTCTCTTAAATAACCTCCATTCAACCAATTCACCAAATTAACCAAAGCTGTCCCTTCTCCCTATGAAACATATTTCTGATGCTCCCAGCAGGCTGAAGGCTCGTGCAGGGAGGCTATTTTCCAGCGTCCTGAGTCCTGCTCTCCCATCAGGTGAATGCTGTTTACTAAGAGTCCCTCAGATTCAGTCTCAAGCCTGAATATTTCCACTGTATTTGTTATTATAATTATGTAAATTAATGTAACGTGAGGGAGAAAGGAAACAGAGATGATTCTGTGAAAACTAGATAGAGTGCTTTGGAAAAATGTGACAAAAGGAAGTCACTAAAAAGAGTGTTGGCAAATATGTAAAAAATTGAGGAAAATTGTGAAGATCTATAATGGAAACTTCCCTCAGAACATTCCTTTAGTTTTCTAAGCTTTCACGTTCTATTTTAAAGAAATTGAAACTTGTAGATAATGCATTGTGAGTATGACATGCACAAGAAAGATAATCTACAAGTCTTAGCAATGTAATGTAACCATATATTTTTAAAAAGCATTAAATCCTACATAAAATGATTATAAAATGATGTATATGTTTTGTGGGAGGCCGAGACGGGAGGATCACTTGAGGCTAGGAGTTCAAGATCAGCCTGAGCAGCACGTCAAGACCCCATCTCTACAAAAAAACCAAAAAATTAACTGGATGTAGTGGTGTGCACCTGCAGTCTCAGCTACTTGGGAGGCTGAGGCAGGAGGATCGCTTGAGCCCAGGAGTTTGAGGTTGCTGTGAGCTATGATGATGCCACTGGACTCTAGACCAGGTGACAGAGCGAGATCCTGTCTCAAAAAAGAAAAATTAATGTATGTATCATTTTTAACCATTCCCAACTTCAGCCTTACCTTTTTGTCTGAATTGCTTATGAAGGACGTTCACGCATCTATTTTTCCTGTTCGCCATTTGCCCATTTTTCCTTCATCCCATAGACATACTGTGCTATTTTTAAGAGCAAGGTCTTTCAAATATTCCTTATTAAATTAGCTTATTCAATAAATATTTCTTGAACAACTCCTATGTGCCAAGCATGGGGCTGGGTGCTGGGGATAGATCAATGAACTGCAGAGCTGATGGTGGGGAAAACACCCTTTAAATAAATAATCATAGATTCATCCCCTAGCAATAATTGTGATGTGTGTAATGGAGAAAGACAGGGTTCACCCTGTCTTTGTATAACTCAAACCTGGGATGGATTTCCTACCTCTGGATGGAAAAAATACGTGTTTGAATAAATGAGCCAGTAACTTTCTTCCTTGGATCCTAGTGTTAATGCAGTTTCTTTGGGCTAATTGATTGCTATCACCCTTACCAGCAAGTATTCAACTCTGCCTTTGAAATGTGAAGGTGGTCATAGACAGCGTGTAAACAAATGGGCGTGTCTGTGTTTCAATAAAACTTTATTTTCATAAATGGGTAGCGGGCCAGATTGGGCCAATGGGCCACAGTTTACCAACCCCTGCTCTGAGTGAGACAGTTCCTCCCAGTTGCTGACTCTGGGGTATAGCACTCTCCTTTGTGGTTTCCTTTAATCATGCTCACATCTTTGCAAAAAGTCCCTTTACTAAGCTCCCCGTGAATTATCCAAATTGAGTGTGCCATCTGTTTCTTGCTAGGACCCTAATTGATGCACTTGGCTTTGCATTTCTCCAACACAGGCTTTAATTGCAAAGTAACAACATCGAAAACAACAACAAAGAGGAAACTCTAACCAATCGCTGTGTGGCAGGGACATGGTAGTTCACGTTTTCATCCGTTCCCAAACATGATAGAATATTTCATAAAGTTGCAATACGCTCTGAAATAAATAAACCCTTTTTTCCCGTGGAGCCTGCAGTCTCAATCCCGCTGCCCTACTTGTCCTCCTCTAATGGAATGGAGGTCTATTCTAATTAAACAAGAAAACACAGCTTTTCACAAGGGGAGAACGGAGGGCATTGTACTCTGTGCCTCAAAGAAAGCATGCTTTAATAAGAATCCTTTTATAATCCCTGCTTTTATTTGTAGCTTCCCAAAGCTTTTGCTGGTAATAAAAGGATTGTAAAGTTGACAAATATAAGCAGGGACAAAGAAGTTTGGGGAGATAATGCTTTGGTGAATGGGCAAGTATTTGAAAGTGTATTGATCCCACAACACATAGAAGATGATCGCAAAAAGCCAAAGCGCTATCAATCAGGGTGATATTTCTATTACAAAGTAAAAGCTCCTCCAGGCAGGACCATATATTCCTCATATCATGTAGAATTATGCTTCGTGTTGAGAAAAATAATTCAGACCACAATGCAGGATTTGGTATCTAGAGATCTGGATTCAAATCTGGATTCATAGCTCTTCCCCTAACCTATTGTTTTGTCCCACACAACCAGCAAATGAAGCTGCAACAAATGTGTCGAGTTCTCTTATGACTGTGCTGTGGGCGTCTGGTGTCATTCACCATTCTGACTATCGCCAGCAGTATCCATTACCCCTTCTCACAAGAGCTAGGCATGTTTACTGGAGAGGTTCCTTTGCTGTCATGCATAAAGCCTTTGTATTTCCAGTGGTGCTCTTTCCCAGTGCAAAGGTGAAGCATACAACCATGCTCAGGCCAATTAATATACTGCATCCCCCTGGCCACAGAGATTGGTTTAATTACAAGCAAATAAGCTCGTTAGAGCCAATGAGGCTTTCTGGGAAAGTGACAGATGAGCTCTCCTTTCCCACTAGACTTGAATGTGGGAGCTGGAACTGCTGCAGCCATTGTGGCAACATGAGGAGCCTGAGGCTGAAGTCAACGGAGTAGAAGGATGACATTGTTCAAGCCCCATATACAGCCTTGCCTAAAGCCAGCCTTAAAGACATTAGTTGGGAAAAAATATAGACAAGTTGTCACACTTGTCCTGTGTCCAAACCCTTTGTAATGTGACTTTGCAGATTCTCCCATTGAGAACATTAAGAGATGGAAACTATTTTCTACCCCTTGAACGTGGACCGGTCTTGTAACTTGCTTTCGTCAAGGCAATGCAGTGGAAGTGATGGCGTGTACTTTCGCTGTCTCTCAGAATCCCACCACCATGCAGAAAAGCCTGGGCCAGCCTCCTAGAGGATGAGAGACAATGTGGAGGAGAGCCCAGGCAGCCCAGTCCACAGCCAGCTAACAGCAGAAGCAGTACTGCCTCGCTGCTCCACAGCTAACTGCGGATGAATGAGGGAGCCCAGCTGAGACTGTAAGAACCATCCAGCTGAGCCCAGTTTCAATTGCTGGCTTGCAGATTTTGATCTAAATGAGCAGTTGTTTTAAGCTACTCTGTTGTGATTTATTATTCATCAATAACTAATTGATACACATCCCACCCTCCTATTTGTTCATGTATTTGAACCAACAATTTATCTTTTTTATTTTAGTCAGTTAGGATTGAGTTTTCTGTTATTTGAAATAAAAAGATTCCTAATATATCAAAGATGTGCCTTCATTCCCCAACCAGATAGCATTGTCAGGGGTCCTGTCTTATCCGGGTCCAAAACACTTATCCTATCTGGACCCAAAGCTGAGTAACTGATCAATAAATACTTAGGGATTGACTATGTAATACTGACAGACTCGCAAACCACATTTTGAGGAGCAAAGGATATATTTGACCTTGAGGCTCCAAAGTCATCTCTGGCTCCTCAACAGGAATTCGGAAGATACAGTGGGCTTCTCCAACCACCACCATAGATGAAAACAGGTACATCTGAAACACTCTATCTAAGAGCCAAACTCAGCCATCTCCCTCAAGGGAATCCAGAAAAGTCCAGACCTTAATTCTATCCTCCTTCTGCAGAAACCTGAAATTGTATCATCTTTTTCTTTCTAAAATAAAATAAAGGCATACACTGCTTCTAGGCAAGAGGTCCAAGATCCATTTGCCCATCCTAGGCATTCTCTAGGACACCACCTATTTATTGCTATGCTTGCTGCATTATTCCTATAATTTAAAAAAAGAAAGAAAGAAAGAACCAAAGCAGGGATTCCATAGGCACCTTGCTGTACTCCAGTAAAATGGTAGAATTCATCCAACCTATCCTGTATGTCTGGATAGAATCCAGAAACCAATTCTCACCAACTGCAGAGAGCACGAGCACACTCATCACTGTTTTTATTCTTAAATCACAGGAGAACCAGGCTTTCTCCACCCCAAGTGAGTTTATATTTTAAGTTCTTAAATGGCGTTTTTTTCCTCTCAGATCTACAGACAGAGGTCAGAAGGAAGAAGACCTCGTTGAAGACTGAAAAGAGAAATAGACTTGGTGGACGGGCCAGGTGGGGGAATAACTAGCTGACATTTACTCCTCTCTGAATGTTCCCTCCTTCTCCCTCCTCCTCATTCACAGGCTCATCTCTTCACCCAAGAATGGCTCAAGGAAAAGTCCAAGGTAATAAATCCCACTGTGGGAAAAGGAAGACACAGTTTACTTTGGTTTATTTACTCCAACCTAGACAACAGGTGGGTCCCCACACCTGCCTGTGGTCATACTGAGCCCCGGAAGCATTAACCCTCCCTTCCTCTTTAGATGACAAGTCTGCAGAGTGGAGAGAAAGGACACTACACTGGGGAAGTGGGTGCCAATGAGCAGACACTCAGGAGGTAGGTGACCAGAGTGAAGGTGGTGCAGGGAAACTCTGAGGAGCAGGAAACCGGAGAGCGGGGGAGGAGAGTCAGTGGAAGCCAGGTGTGATCGTGAACGTGGCAGAGAAGAGGAAGCAGTCCTGCACATCAGGGGGTAAGGGCGAAGTGGTCAAAAGGGCATTTAATTCTCCTCCCTCACCCCTTTGCTTGTATTATGAAATGCAAACTCCATGACACAGTAACAACTCCATGCATCTGACTAGCCTTCACCCCCCGCCCCCTGCACCCCTTCAGTCTCTTACAGCCAAAAGCCCCCCTTACTCCCAGCTGCACAAGCCTTCTTTCACTTCCTCCAACAGGCCACACTTATCCCTGCCTCTGGGTCTTGGCATTTGCTGTTCTTTTCTGCTGGGCCAGGCTCCTTCCCAGCCTTCAAATCTCAGCTCAAATAACGCCTCCTCCAGGAAGTCATCCTTGATCACGTTTATGCAATACAGCACGCCCCTGACCATTACCTTCTATCTCTGCTCCACAACGTCCCTCTTCGTGACACTTCACACTAGCTAAAACCATCCTGTGTATGTATCTGTCTATTTGCCTCCAGTCTGTCTCTGGCCCTAGAAGGTCGGCTCTCTGTCACTGTCAGTCTTGCCTACTGTGTGGTGCCATCCGAGCCCAGCACCTGGCCTGGCACCTAGTAGGAACTCAATAAAACTTTTTCTTTTTTTGAGACAGAATCTCGCTCTGTCACCCTGGGTAGAGTGCAGTGGTGTCATCATAGCTCACTGCAACCTCCAACTCCTGGGCTCCAGCTATCCTCTGCCTCAGCCTCCCAAGCAGCTGGGACTACAGATACACACCACCACACCCGGCTAATATTTCTATTTTTTGTAGAGATGGGGGTCTCACTCTCACTCAGGTTGGTCTCGAACTTCTAACCTCAAGCGATCCTCCCACCTTGACCTCCCAGAGTGCTAGGATTACAGGTGTGAGCCACCGCATTTGGCCTAATAAATACTTTTTGAACGAAAGAAAAGAAATGCAGCCTTGGGAGAGAAAGCAACCATTAAATAATTATTTAATAAAGTATTAGTTTGTTTTATTAATTGTTAAGTTAACTTATGTCATAAAATAAAATATTCTCTTTACAACAAATGTGTCCTTAGTCTTTGGAGTTTGTGCCTCATGAACCCTCACATCCCATGGGGCTAGTGATGGGAGGGAAAAGGGGGCAGGAAGCCACCCTGGACTGCAGGGGTTCACTGCTCCATGGGTCCCTGCAGGCCCCAGTATGCTTTTCAGTGGCCTGGCATTAGGGTGGGAAAAGTGGTTTAGAATTGGTGGAGCATGGATGATAATAAAAAGCAAAGCAACTTTTAGTTGGTTACATCATTGTTTTTGAATTCTCTCCAGACCATGCCCCGCTCACTGCCTTCACCCTGGGTGGACCGCACCCCTCCACCCCACCCCAACTCTCAAACACCACTGGGTTCTTCCCTGTTCTCGACTGAGCACGTTCACTGGGAGAGCAGGTGTCCTTGATCACACCCCGGAGGACCAGCTCCATGACAGCACACGCATCCTCACAAACACACGCATAAACCAACAGGGTAAAAATTACAGTCTTTACTCTGGCTACTGGGAGTCCTTGCTCAGGCCACCAGAGCACCTTGGTAATAAATAACCCACCCTTTGCCTGCCGACTCCATCTCCTCCTGTCCCCGACAGAGATCCCTTCCCTCTCTCCAGCCACTCCCTGGGCGGCAGGCAGAACTCTGTCGATCCCTGACCATGAGCCACGTCAACCAGCGACACAGCTCTGCCACCTCCAGTAGGGCCACGTGGGCGATGGCACAGCGTAGTAGGGAATGGGGAAGGGGAGAACTGGTCCCACTATCCTGGCACTATGAGCCTCGTGATGCCAAGACCTTAAGGTCGGTCATATTGACTTCTCATCTGCACCCTGGCCTTTCCACATCCAACAGAGTACGGCTGCCAGGACAGGGGCAGTGCCCAGCCAGTGCCCTGTTCTCCCACTTCCTGCCGTTGGACGCTTATGTTCCAGCCCCGGTAGGGTGCCCTTGTCACAACAAAGTTCTCCTCTATGTGCTGCCTTCTCCTGGTTTCTTCCTTGCTCTCTATTCTCCTTCTATCTCACTTAGCAATTTTGTATTATTACTTTTCATTTAGTTCAAAAATATATATTTCTTTGTGCATAAGAAATGGCATCCAGGGACAAGCATGTCCAATACCTCTGTATATTTACGAATACCATGTTGATAGAGAATTGGTCTGCGGCATTCTAAGGGTTCATCTCTTATGCCAATTCCAAATGATTAGTAGGGGCTGCCTACAGCATTGTGTTGAGAAAGGTTCTGAGGTTGCATCTGAGTTCGGTGGCAAAGAGAGCTGTTAGCAATATCAATTAGCAATGTCTGCCATAGCCTCAGAGCAGGAGGACAACCATTGTGTCCTGTACTTGTCACACCTGCAGTAAACTCTGAGCATTCACGGATTTAAAATTCATGAGTTCAGATATCGGGGAGGATTTCCAAATGTTTCAAAACATGTAGCCATTTTCTATATTTGCATGGCTTGGATTTGAATCCCACATGTTTGGTATCTGGAAACAAGTCGTTTTGCTGGGGAGGTTTGTGGAATCCTCATACTCAGATTGCAAAACTACTCTGTGATCCTCATCCCTCTTTGCCTGGACGATATTCATATAGAAATCAAAAGCTTTATCTGGTTGTAGAAAACTAGATGTAAGCCCTGTGAAGGGAGAAACATTAACTAGTTGTTATTATAAATCTAGTACCAAGTAAGTGCTTGAAAATATTTATTAAATGAAAGGAAGACAGAGGGAGGGAGGAAGGGAAGGATCAGGAATGCAGGGGGGAGGAGGAAGGGAGGGAGAGGGAGAGCAGAGAAGTGGGAAGGGAGGAAGAGAAAAACGGAAGTTGGTTCCTAAAGTCAACCATTAGGACTGTTATTGGGAGTGAAGAGAATATAAAAGGTTGTCGAAAAAGGTGTTTCTTATTCAGAAAAAGTAAGTTTGAGACAAAACAAAAAATGAAATGGCCCCTATTTGTAGGATCATTAGGGCTTTGAGGAATCATTTAAATGATTGTTGAACATCACGGCTTGTGAAGGGGAAAGTCACAACTAGGTGACAGTTGGGACTAAAACCTCTGCGGGGCCACCTTCCGCATCTGCCACCCCAGAGCAGGGACTCCGTGTTGCTTACACGGAATACCCAGGGGTATCCCTCCCCCACTAGGATTTGCTACATGTTCATGGGAATGAAGGGGATTGAAATGGAAGTTTCTAGGCCTCAGTCAGAAGGAGGCACCGTGTCAACCCAGGGCGAGAGGAAGGGAGGAGACAGGGCTGGCCCAACGCTGGTCAGAGGAGCCTGAGGATGTGGATGGGAGAAAAGAAGAACTGAGCTCACGGGGCCTAAAGTCAGGTGTCCTCTGGGCTTAGGTCTCAGCGCGGTACTTTCCTAGTCACGTGACTGAGGAAGTCATTTCTGCTCCCTGAACCTCAGTTTACTTCTCATCCACAGAATGGGGTCAACAGTGCTAAATAAGATAATGCACGCAAGACATCCAGCTCAGGGCTCGGCAGGTGTTAAACAAACCATAACTGTTAGCTACTGTTACTGAGATTTGTGCTGCTGTTATTATTACAGTTAAGATGCTGTATTAGTCTGTTTTGTGCTGCTATCAAGGAAATAACTGAGGGTGGGTAATTTATAAAGAAAAGAAGTTTACTTGGTTTTATTTTGGTCTTGCATCACGCCAGCATTGCTTCTGGTGAGGGCTTCAGGGAGCTTCCAGTCAAGGTAGAAGGAAAGAGGCAGTAGGTGTGTCCCATGGAACAAGGAAGAAGAGAGGGAGGAGGTGGTGTCAGCCTCCTTTAAACAACCAGCTCTTGTGTGAACTAACACAGTGAGAGCTCACTCATTGTCGTGGAGAGGGCCCCCAGCCATTCATCAGGGATCTGCCCCCATGACCCAACACCTCCCACCAGGCCCCATGTTCAACACTGGGGATAAAATTTCAACATAATATTTGGAAGGGACAAACACCAAAACCATGTCAGATGCCTACTGCAAGACTAAGTATGCATCAAATGTTTTCTCCTAGGCATGCAGCTTGGCTGTATCTTACAGCTTGCCTTACAATCACACACAGCGATGTGACTGTGTTCTGGACAATGACCACTTACTTCCAGGCCTGGCTTACAAAATATCTCTCCATACTCTCTCACTTCCCTCACCTGCCAGCCCGATCCAGTGGAGGATTCCAAAGTCCTAGGGTACGGCAGAGCCCCTAGAGAGCAAGAGCCTGGTCCCTGAATGACTGTGTGGAGCAGAGCCCCCGCTCCCCCCCTGCTGACCCACACTGCACAGGAGTTTGGGGTAGAAATACACGTTCATTTCTCTTATGTTGCTCAAATTTGAGGACTCTTTGTTATAGCAGCTAGAGTTACTTACCCTAGCTAATGCACTAAGGAAGTTTTTCAGATGCTTTGTAAGGACTAACCAAAAGACACACAAACACAGCTCCTCTGGATTTCCTCTTTGCTATAAGTCACTTCTTCTGGGCCTTGGAACAGGAATTCCAGCTGCTCTGTCAAGCAACGTCTAGAACCATTTTCGCAGCAGAGTGCAAAGTCTTCATTCATTCGGGTGCTCTCCAAACACATTTATTCCACGGCGTGCATTTCTTGGCACAGCAGCGTGTGAGGAGCACAGCACTGCCTGGATTTATACACTGTATTACCTGTATTAGTGAGAACGCTGGGCTGTATCCATCCATCATCTACCCGCTCACCAGACAAAATGATTCACCCTAGACTTAAAGGCTGAAGTCGATTGTGTATCGTTTTAACTGGAGGGAGAGGCGCTTCCATAACGTGGTGAGAGCTTTATGGCAGAAAGTTGTATTAATGACCCCAATTCAGTGCTTATCAGGAGCAGGCCATATAATCCCTTCCCGGAATTACATGCTGGCCAGCTCAGATAAATAACACAGATCTCTGCCATTCATAATCCAAAATGTTAACAATTAATTTCCGAAATCAATCCTGAACGGGGGCTGGAAGCCTAAATCGCTGGGCCCAGGCAGCCCTTCCTCCATGAATTTCTCATGAGTCAAAATGTAAACCTCCAAACTTGTAACTAACTGTTGTCAAGACACAGCTGACTTTGGCAATCAAGATAACAATATTCAGCAATAACCTGGGTGAAACATGCTCTAAGTGTGAATTAATAAGTCGGCTGACACCAGGCCCCAGATGTTTCCCGCTCTGGCAATGTGCCCGAAGTGATGATAAGCAGATTTACATACTTAACTAATATGTTTATTTAAAGGAAATTTCCAAATCCAAAATAACATCCAGATTTCTTATTTGGCTGCAGATCAAAAGACATCCTATCAATAAAGACAGACTCCAGGATAAACCTTTTCAACATCTGCTTAAAACCAAACAACAGATTTGAGAGTTTTGGTAAAACTTAATTGCAGACAAATTTCACTGCCTCTTACATAAATATATATTTTCATGTCCCTGGGGTGGTTCTGACCTCATCGATTTTCGTGTTCACAACACACGGCATTGTTCTTTTACCAGCACCGAGTCTGACTGTATGGAGAACTCCACTCCCAGATTTCTCTTCCAGACTGAGCTCCCTCCCCAGGAAAAGTCAAGCAGAAGTCAGGGGCATGTGCTAGAGCTTGGAATGTTATAGAAAAGAAAAAATCCACTTCTCACCAGTAAAGCTTTGTTTTTCCATAAATACCAAAAGGTGTTTATTTGGTCTTTCATAATATTAGTAGGAGAAAATAGGAATAATTATGTTCCTTTAGCATCACTTTTTGTTTTTGTTGTTGACTCTCCAAGGGAGAGCTCAGTAACTAACTAGATCAAGATCTGAACAGATTTGGATCCGTCTGGTTCTGAAGGAGACGGTGATAGGTGGTTGCTGGCCACAGGAGCGTTTATTCCTTTAGTGTGAATTAGTTCACTTTCCCCAAGTCTTAACTGTCTGAGATTGGACCATCATCACTGGGCACTGAGGTATTTTTCTTACCCACTGGCTAGGACTATAATTGAGCTAAGGATTTGGTTCAGAAACTCCCTTTGCCTGAGGGTCTGTTCAGTGTCAGGACCAATATTAGCCAGTTGACCCTGGGGTTGGGTGACCTAGAGAGTCAGAAGTCACCCATGTTTGCTCCTCCTCCATCGTTTGAACTTAGACATGTTAAACTTCTGGGTCCAATCTCGTCACAGCCAAGATAGGAAACGCAGGGTGGTAGAAGCAACTGGAGAAATCCAAACTAAGACAGCAAAGAGATACCATCCTCTTCCTCTCAGTTGGCAAATACTTCTTAAATAGCCCAGATGAAGATAATTCAGGTTTCCCTAGTTATAGGTGATATATAAAATAATTATATATGTATGAAATATATATGCCAAAAGCTTTACAATTTTTCTGACCTTTGACCAAGAAATTCTACTTCTAGAATGCATCTTAAGAAAATAATTGTGGATTTGTGTACAAATTTAACTATGAAAATGTATAGCCTCACTTATGAATAAGAAAAAAATATCACAAATGACCTAAGAGTCAAACAATAGAGATCAGCTAATTAAATGATGGTCCACAATTTATATAATTATTCAAAATATTTAGAACATTTATATTAAATATAATTCAAAATATTTAGGATATTTAGGTTGTTCACAGTTTGGGGCTATTATGAATAAAGCTACTATTAAATACTTTTACAAGTTTTTTTAAAAATAAATATATGTTTTCATTTGTTTGGGGTAAATATTCATAAATAGAATTGTTGGATCATATGGGAAGTGAATGTTTAACTTCATAAGGCGCTGCTAAGCTTGTTTTCAAAGTTGTTATACCATTTTACAACCCTATAGCAACATATGAAAATTCTAGTTTCTCCATCTCCTTCTCAACACTTGATTTCCCAGTCATTTTAATTTTAGTCATTCTATCAGGTGTATAGTGACATCTCCTTATAGTTTTAATTTATATTTCCCTAATAACTAATAATGTGAGCATCTTTTCATGGCCTTATTGTTTATTTGTATATTTTATTTTGTGAATTATCTATTCAAATCTTTTGTCCATTTTTATTAAGTAATTTGTCTTCTTATTATTGAGTTGTAGGAGTTCTTTATATATTGTGGATAAAAGCTTTTGTTCGTTAGATGTTTTGCAAATATTTTCTTCCAGCTTGTAGTTTTCATTTTCATTTTCTTCATAGCATCTTTCAAAGAGCAAAAGTTTTGAACTTCTTTTGCTTTTGGGAAAAAGAAATGGCCAGTGGTGCTTAATAAGAAGATTTAAGAACATCTGACTTTCAACCCCAACTCAGCCTCGGTTTTTCTACTTGGTTCCCATCTCTCTAGCCATGTGGACTTTTGCTCATCAACGCAACCAACTGGTGCCTACCCGAGGAAGCTGTGAGCAGACAGAGGCAAATGAGGTGTCAGGGAAGCAATAGTAGAAACAGAAACCAAAATGTCAGATCTGCCCCAGAGTTCCCCACCAGCTCTAGGAAAGGAAGTGCCATGTCTGCTGAAGTACCTTCTAGCACTTTCTGGCTTTAAACTAAGGACAAATATTTTCATTCACAACTAACAAAAACCCTTGTTCAGGTACATTTGGCAGGTGCTGTCATGCTGCTTTGCCACAAGCAAAACAAGAAAATAGGGATTCTTCAAAGTTCTGTTAGAAAATAGACCTTTCAGGAAACATTGCAGAGTTAGCTTTTCTGGGATATGGGGCTAAACATCTCCATTCCCCTAGAATTATCTGCGTTCTGCTGGATAGCTCAACTGAACTCCATGCATACATACCTCACTATGTCTCTAAATTTTTAGGGCTCATATTTTTTTTACACGTCTGCCTCCTGCAATTACACTGAAACCCCTTGAAGACATGACCATGCTTTGTATATCATTGAATGTACAGTGCCTGCCTTAGTTCCTGCTGCTATAACAAAATACCTTAAACTGGGTAAATTATAAATAACAGAAATTTATTTCTCACAGTCCTGGAGACTGGGAAGTCCAAGATCAAGGCACCAGCAGATCTGGTGTCTAGGAAGGGCTAACTCTCTGCTTCCAAGATGACCCTTTCTTGCTGCGTCCCCACATGGCAGAGGGACAGAAAGACAAAAAGGACCAAACAGGCTCCCGCAAGCCCTCATATAAGGGCACTAATTCCACTCGTGAGGGCAGAGCCCTCACGAACTGAGCCTATCCTAAAGGCCCTGCTTCTTAATACTACTGCATTGGTGATTGAGTTTCAATATGAATGTTGAGGGACACAAATATTCAAACGATAGTAGTGCCTGACATAGAAATGGCACAGAATAAGAGCTTAATGCATGTTACCTGAATGGCTGAATGAATGAATGAATGAATTAAGTGAATTAATTGTTCATATCCCAAAATCTGAGATACCTCTTTCTGTTCTATACTCTTTTGTTGAAGCTTTTGCTCTGGAGTTGGACAGACCTGGGATCACATCTCAGCTCCAGCTCTTAGCAGCTGTGTTATTCGGACAAAGTTCTCAGCCTCCTTTGAGCCCCATGGCTGATTAAAGGGGAATGATGGCTATGATTATAATAACTACCTCATCGGTTTGTGTGGATTAAATGAGTTAACACTAGGAGTTCAAGCCAGTGCCTGGCTCACAGTAAGTGCTCTCTACACGCTAGCTCTATTTATACACTGTACTTCGTGTGACTCATTTCTTATAAAATAGTGTTTTCTATGGGTACAAGATGATGGTGATGTGATGATGATGACAAAATAACTATCAGACTAGGCACCTTCTGTGCATTACATTTTTTAATCTTCACAGCAACCTTGAATCACAGTTGTTATTATCCTTGTTTTATTTGTAACTGAAGTAACATGCATGAGGTCACAAAGCCAGTACATGATAAAACTGGGATTCAGACTCAAGCTTACCTGACTCTAAGCTCTTTACACATAGTCACTCTGTCCTTTCACACAGGAAGGTTTCTCTGATTCAGAGGTGAGGACACCTGTAGCCAAGGAGGGTAGCATAGACCACAGACATGAGGTTGGCAGATTGTCTAGCCTGGAAGAACAGGAGTCAACTAACACCAAGGACAACCATTTCTGTCCTTTCTCCCAGTGTCAATTAGGGTTAAGTTCTGTAGCATATTGCAGAAAACATAAACATCAGTGGCTGAAGCAAGATAGATTTTTTTGTCTTACATAAGAACAGAACAGCCTAAAGCTCATTTAGCCTAAAGCTGGGATGGTGGGTTCCAGTGCACAGGAGGAGGTCTCTTTTACTTTTGCACTTGCCCAAAACAAGCAGCAAAGAGGAATGCTTTCCTTCCTCACAGGGCCCCAGACTCTCTTTCCCTACCAAGTGTCACCTTTCTGCTGGCCTGGGAAAACTCTTCTGTCCCCTCAGGCAGTCCCACTAGGGACCCGTGGGAGCTCCAGAAGACCAGATACACCAAGCAGAGCCAAACACCACCACAAAGGCTCTGAAAATTAAACTCTTTGGAACCACAGTCCATAAAAGTATGCCAGGACCTCTGTGCTTCAACCTAAACAGGGTGACTCCCTGTTAAAATAAAAGATTAAAATAGGGTCTAAAGTTTCCTAACACAATAGCAAAAATGTCCAGTATACTATAAAAACCCATCATACCACGAACCAAGAAAATCACAACTGAATGAGAAAAGACAGTCAAATGAGACTGACGCTGAAATGAATCAGATGTTGGAATTGTCTAACAAGGGTTTTAAAGCAGACATCAGAAAAAATGCTTCAACAATCAGTTACAAATTCTCTTGAAACAAATGAAAAAATAGAAAACCTTGGCAAATAAATAGAAGTAAAAAAAGAAAAAACCACCAAAGAACCAAATGGAAACTACAGAACTGTAAAATATGTAACAGAAGTAGAAATGGTGTGTCTCCCAGCTGGGTTAGCCCCTTAAAAGAACCACTTGACGATTACCACTTCATTGCCTTGGCTACTTCCTAGCTGCAAGGGAGGCTGGGAAATGTAGCCTTTAGCTGGAACAGTAGTGATAGACTGGAGTTTTGTTTACTGGATCAAAGGAAAGAGTAGCTGTTGGGTTATTAACTACCCAAGCCTGCCACTGACACAAAGGACTCACACAGTACGAATGAGATCAAGGCTCTGGGAATTGGAATATGAACTTACTATGGACAAGACCACCGAAATCCTGTGTACACTAATGAGAATTATAAGTTGCTTTTGGTTCAGGCTGGCATGATCCTCAGTTACCACGATTCCTGTACGCCTGCATCAAGACAACTTGATGTGACCTAACGTCACTTACACTTTGACAGGCTCACCTTTTGAGGGAAGGCCATTTAATTAACAGATTAATTTGCTTTTCTTAATTAACTTGTCCCTATTGTTGATAACCTTGTATTGATTGCTCTGCTCATAGTAATTAGAAAAGTGGTGAAGAAGCAATGGAGAAGCCACAGAAGGGGAGGCAGAGCACTGATTGCTGTCTCCCAGGCATCTACCATCTAGGCTTGGAGCTTAGCACTTTTGCTTCTCTTTTCGGGAAAATCTGTTAGAGTCACAAATAATCTTCTCTGCTAATCATTTCTATCCATCCTTGCCTTCCTTCTTAGAGGATCTGCCCTTCTCATTTTCTCGGAGTCTGCTCTGGTAACCGTCACATGGCCCCGGCCCCTTAGCCACAGCTGATTGAATGAGTACCCTACCTAAGCAGGGCCAACAACATTCTATCTTTTCAGGTTCCTGAATTGGAGCATTGAAAAAACAGTTAACTTTGGCGGGTGGCCAAGGCAGCCATTTTGTGGCAGCCACCTTGGACCTTGTACTCCTACCCGCAACCAGGGAGAATGGTCAGTTGAGTTCACCAGATGCCCAATGGCTTTACAATCCTCTAGCCAGACTTCTTACTCTAGCATTTATGGAATATTTCTGATTGTTTTACACAAGTTTCTCTGTACATTAGCTCACTCAAGTTAGCTGCCATTTTTGGCAACTCGAAGAGTCCTTACATAGTAAAGCGCTCTCATAATTGACTTCTCCCTATTTTAGTTTTAAATAATTCTGGTGAACATGCAAATTTAAGGGACCTATAAAAAAACAGGAGAGTGGGAGTTGCTATCAAATAAAGTAGAGACTGCTCAACTTCTCCGGCCTCCTTCAGGACCAGTGCTGTGTCTAACTGTTTCCAACCCAGTAAATAGAGGCTCTCTCTTGCCCACCATCAATATGTCACTTTCCCCGACTAACTTCAGTCCTTTGGGACCCCGTAATTCTCATACCCCACCCAGCTTCCCAGAACTCCATTGCCTCCCAGAAGTAATCATAGTCAACATTTAGTGCCAGTTATTTTGGCTTGAGGCCATGGTCTTGCAAAGCTGATATTGAAGTGATGCTCTCCTATCTAATTTGATTGAATTGAGTGTTCCAGTAAGACTGATGATGTTTTCCTTGCTTCAGGGTCCATCCTAATGAGCAAAGGCTGCCTCACTTTTATAGAAGGCTGCAAATGTGGGTTTGTAAAGAAAATCTTTACAAACACTTCTTGGTGTCTGAGAGATCACCCAACACAATTACCCAGGGGGATATGCTGGGAAATACTGAAATAAACCTGATTTACCCCTCATATATGCCTTTCATTTACTACTGTGCCATCAAAGTTCAAAAAAAATTGTGTTTCTCCAAATTTTGTTTATTAATTGAGAATATAATAGAAGTGAAATAGCCAACAAAAATTAAAAGCAGCCTAATCAGAGACCAGAGTCATGACTACCTAAAGTCTCACATTCTTTGCCCCTTTGTCTGGAGTCCTCATGAGCACTAAGTGTGCACAAGTCCCACAAACTAGAACAACTCCCAACTTCATTAAGAAGAACGAGGGCATCTTTGCAAAGAAGGAGCCATGCAAAGGAAAACCAGGTGTTGCTTACAATCCTTTGATGTCTACCTAGTGCCAAGGGCTTTTTCTTTAGCCAGTCCTAATAGAGGAGAAGTCTGGTGGCTCAATTCTAGAAGACTGAATCCCATCATAGCCCTGAACTCACATAAGAGAAAAACTGTCCTAGTCTGTTTTGTGCTGCTACAACAGAATACCACAGACTGAATAATTCATAGTGAAGAGAAATGTATTTTATCCCAGTCCTGGGGGATGGGAAGTCCAAGATCATGGGGCCAGCATCTGACGAGGGCCTTCTTGCTGTGTCATTCCATGGTGGAAGAGCAGGAGAGGATGAGGGAGTGAGGCAAAAGGGGGTGAACTTATCCTTTTATAAGGAACCCAATTCCTCAATAATGACATTAATCCATTCGCAAGGGCAGAGCCTGCACGGCAAAATCACCTCTTAAAGGACCCACTTCCTAATACTGTTATGATAGCAATTAAATGTCAACATGAGTTTGGGAGGGGACAAACATTCAGACTAAAGCAGAAACAAACTCTTCTTTTGTTAGAGCAACACTTTCCTTCTTCTCTGTTACCTCCAGCCTAATCTGATCCTAGTGAACACACACTTCTGTGTTGAAAAATATATGCCTATAATGCTGTTTAAATGGCAGCATGGCATTCCAAGATATAGACATGCCACAATTTACTTAGCCAGCCCACTATTGGAGGGTGTTAAAGCTATTTCCAGTATTTTGTTATGTTATACAAGATATCGATGAACACCCTAGTAGCTAAACATTCGTGCACATCCTCAGATATCTCCTTAGGATAAATACCTAAACCAGTTTATGTATTCTAGTATAGCTGGGCCCAGCTAAACTATCACACATATTTACATTTTTTTGAAACTTATTGCCAACACTCTTCTCCAGAGAGGTGGTACCATATTACGATTCTACAAAACTTGCAGGAGGTTACCTGCTCATCCATACTCTCGCCACACTGGCAATCATTATGTTTTACATTTGACAATATGATTTATGTTGGGATTTTGCAACCAGCACCAGGGTATAGTGTGTTATCTCTTAGCCTAATGATAACTTCCCTCTCCCCATCCCCACCACCAGCCCTATCAGTTTCTCTGCACTGGTGATACCAGCAGCAATAATATTCCTACCACATGTACTTCATTTTGGGGAAAAGAAAACAACCATTGATTCCACCAACACTATTGAGTACTTATTTGGTACCAGCAATGTTGTAGGTGCTGACGATACAGTGATGGACAAAACTGAGTAGATCCCTGTCTTCACTGGGAAAAAAGCCCCTGCCACCACCCACATAGCAGACTGCCTGGGACTCAAGGGCTGCTCCCATCTCAGCACAGTAGAAGCAGTTCCCACTCCAGATCCTCCTCTCTCTCCCACAGGTGCGCACTCACCAGCCATGGAGTGTTCTATGGGCATTGTCTTCTTGATCCTGTTGGCTGCCATTGCGGATGGCCACGATGGCAAGCTGAGCACTGCAACAGGGTCCTTATGAGCAATTTGGTCATCAGACATAGCAGAGTGGTCCTAGTATGCTAGAGAGGAGACTTGGTCTTTATCCCATAAAAGGTTAAGTTTTCCTGAGTGCTGTCCCTGACATCGAGATGGTATTCTCTCTCCCTGACACTCAAATGACTGCAACCATATGACAAAGCCATAGGTCCCACTACCCATCAACTCCTGAGCATCTAACCATCCCAAGGACGTCAGAGCTCTGGAATGTTTCAGGAATCACAGAATCTCTAAGGTAGATGGGATCTTAGAGGGAGTGGAGTATAACCACTCTCCAGTTTAGGAACCTCTCCCAAGTCCACCTGTCACCTTCCCTGATTCTAGAGTAGCCACCTTCCATCTTTTCAGCTCTCCAGGGTTACACAGGGGACATGACCCAGAAGCCACCGTCCTTTCCCAGATACAGCCAGAGTCAGCACCACAGGTTTTATGGCTACAAAGAGCTGCCCAGATGCTCTGATTTGAGGTATAGGAACCAAAAACTGCTCCAAATAAACTGGGATCTCTCTGGAGTTGTGACAAGCTCCCCAGTTAACTTACATGGGTCTGTCTTTTGCAGATTTGGCAAGAAAAATAATGTCTATTTCAGGGCATTCCAAATCCAAGAGGACGGTGTGCATATATGTGAGTGTGTGTGTTTATATACATCCGTGTGTATGCGGTGGTGGTGGTAGCGGGGTTATTTGGAAACCATCTAGTAAACACAGGCAAATGGGCCTCACCTAACACACATGTCTCTTCTATTCTGCTATTTTGCACAGGGGCAAGAGAAAGGGAGCAAAAGTTTCTGAGCTCTGTGGTTTTCATTGTGTACTTATTTGTTTTCTTCTGTTCCCTGATGGAAGATAACCTCTATGGGAGCAGGAATCTTGTCTATCTGGCTTGGTCCCACCTTCCAATAGCTTAGAGGGGTGCCTGGCATATAACAAACAGGTGCTCAAAAAATAATGTAAACAAATAGATTATCACATTTCATTCCCACAGCGACTCTGCAAGGGACCCTCTCTTATTCATTCACTCAAGCTTTGCTGGGCCAGCCACAAACCACAGCGAATCTTCTACCTCCACCCTGCCAGGTGCCTTTTGGGGCCCAAGTGTATCACCAAGAAAGGTACCCTTGTTAGCAGGTTGCACAGACACTTGGCATTTTATCGGTCCCTTCAAATCCACTTTGGAACAAGGAAGGGAACTAAAGGCATTTGATTTATGACTGACGATGTGGATGAATTCAGTCCCTCTCACACACGCGCACTCACACACGTGGGATTCAGTGGAAAGGATGAGGTTCCAGTCACTCTACATTTATGTCCCCCTTCGTCCCCAGTGTGACAGGCAGAGTCCCACCCAACTCATGCACATGTCTCAATTTCACTACTTCCTCCCTCCCCCAAGCACAGAGTCTCAGCTGAGACTGGGTCTCATCCCAAGCTAGGAATCCCCCAAGGGGCCTGGGCCCCCAGCCGGGAGTCAGGTTAGAAAGTCAGAGCTTGCTGGACATCTCAGTCTTCTTAGGGGGGAGGTGGGGAGAAGGGTCCCCAGGGGGCTGAAGTCTCCTGCAGCTGACTCGCTAGTGATTGGCACCTAGGTTTAATGGGGCTGGCTCAGGGGCCTGGGATCGGGCACACTGCCACCCTGACAGATGGGCACATGGGTAGATAGCCAACAGATAATGTCTAAGCAACAACTGTGTTTGTCGAGGGCAGTTTTCCCAAGCAAGAGCGTCAAAACAGGCTCATCCTAAGTCTTCACACCTGTGCTCCTCTGCTGGCGGCTGTAGCAGTCCCAAATACGGGGGAGGGACCCTCACAAGTGCTATCTATTCCTGCAGAAGGGAGGAAGGGCGGCACCAGGGAGCACAGGGGAAGGACGCCCCCAGGGGGCAACAAAAGGTGCCACCCTCTATTTTCGATGAAGGCAACAGGAGGGAGTGAGGTTAGATCCCTACGACGCTGTTGAATTGTGAGGTCGTGACACTCATGTAGCCACAATGAGCTTTGAGGAAGAACAGGAAATATGCAAAACATTGACAACTACTCTGAGATCTTCTCCCTGGGAAATAAGAAGCTCTGTCTTCATGAGGCATAAATTATGAATCTCATGACAAATGTCCGAAGGTAGCAAATGTCAGCCCATGTGCTGCCACTGCTTTATCCTGTGCCCAGGGCAGACATTGCTAATTGATTACCACGTATTTATTAATAGTATTTTCTCATGAAGCCAAGGTCGGGCTTCAGACCTCCTTAGCCATAGTTAGTATGCTCACAGTGTACAAAATTCAAAAAATACAAAAGTATAGATATTCTTGAGAAATCTTATTACTACCTTTGACCCCCAGACATCAAATTCCTCTCCCCTAACTGAAACCAAGGTACCCAGTCTCAGAATCTTTTGTGAGACAGTATTTTAGGCAACCATAGCTCTGATAGGACATGGTGCAAGAGATGAAACTGGTCAGATCCAAAATCTAGTCTTTCAATTTCAGGAAAGTGGCCCAGTGGCACTTCCCCACCGGCCAATAGCCAGCTGGGACGGAGCAGACTTAGCTCTGTAGCAATGATGTAGACCCACGAAAACAATTTTACGTAGGTAGGCACCTCTTTGGCCACCATGACCTGGACATTCCTGAGTAACCTCTGGGCTTCAGAGGGGATGATGGCCACTGAGCAGGCTCAGCACCACTGAGCTTTAGCCTTTGCTGACAAGACCTTTCCATGGACTATCTCAGGCTGCTCTTGGGATTAGCGTCAGATACCCAGCTGGAAAATTTCACAGGCTGTGAATGTTGAGGAAGCCTTGGAAAAGCAAGAGCAGAAGAGCAAGCACTTGGCCTGGAAATTGGAAGAATCTGGGTTCCTTTTTTAGTTCTGGTATCTTTCAGCTCTGTGACCCTGGGAACATCATTTCCCTTTTCAGGCTGCCCTGATGAAGAGCAGTAGGCAGAGAGTGGTTATGCCCATGGGCTTTCCCAGCCAGGTCTGCTACGTTTGAACCTAACCTCCATCACCCACCAGCCTTGTGACCTCATGCAAGCTTTCCTGACTTTCGTTTCTCCCTACCTAAAATGAGGATAATAACACTACATACCTCATGAGGTTATTGTTAGAATTAAACAGACTCACAATACATTTAAACTCTGTGGCATAATGCCTAACACGTGGTAAGCACTCAATAAATGTTAGCTATTATTATTTTATGATGACTTTTAAAGGTGGCATTAGATAGTAAAGGGAATAGACGGAGGAACTAACTACCTATTTTAATACCAATACTACTGATGACAACTGGCTACTAAGTTACTTGAAATTTCTTGGTTGGCTGTGGCTACCGCCCATGTACTCCAAAGACGGTACTTTTAATTGTTGCAATCAATAATTAAAGTTAGAAACATCGACCTTCTTCTACCAAATAAAGTTTCCACTTTAACATCAAAATCACTTAGGCCAATAGAGGAATACGAAAATGCTCATAGGGTAGCCATTTGGATCCCGCACACTGAAAAAATGGGGTCATGACTTTTGCTCTTAGTACACAAAATGTGGAAGGTCCATTTGGTAGTGAGACGGTATAATTCCCATGTTATCCAAGTGGCATCAGAGCTCCATTAAGACATCTTCCCTAGATGTGTCACTAGGGTATCTGTTATGATTTGAATTTTGTCCCCCAAAAAGATATGTTGAAATCCTAACCGCTGGTACCTATGATGATGTTCTTATAAACAGGGCCTTTGCAGATACAAGTAAGCTAAGATGAGGTCATACTGAATGAGGGTGGGTCGTAAACAACTATGATGGGTGCCTTTATAAGAAGAGGAGAAGAGACAGAGACACAGGGGGAGAACACCATGTGATTATGGAAACAGAGATTGGAGTAATGTGTCTACTCTAAGCCAAGGAATGCCAAAGATTTCCAGCAAACACCAGAAGCTAAGAGAAAGCATGGAACATATTTTCCCCTCCATCTTTCAGAGATTATATGGCCTTACAGATGACACCTTGATTTCAGATTTCTAGCCTCTAGAACTAGGAGAAAATAAATTTCTCTTGTTTTAAGTGACTGAAATTTGCAGTACTTTATTACAGCAGACCTAGAAAACTAAGAAAGTCCTGATGAAGGTAAATTGGGGGTTTGGTTAAAAAAAAAGATCAAAGAGAGAGAAGCAAGGTCTTTGGGAAAATAGATGACTATTCTCATTTGCAAATATTTAGAGAATTATGCACACAAGAACTACACCACCAACATCCCACTCATGTCATTCCCATTTCAGGGACCATGTGGCTGTCTCCTCATGCTGGAAAGCTCTTGTTCTAGGTCTTACCATGTGACCTCCCTTCTTGCACTCAGCTTCCTGTGTAGATTTCATCTCCCGGGAGAGGCCCTAACGGACTATCCTCTCAATAGTAGCCCAAAACTCTAGATAATCTCTATCATTTTTCCCTGTAGTGTTGTTCCAAAATACAGCACTATGTGACATTCCCTTGTTGACCTGCTCCCTGTTTGGCTCACCCCCCTACTCTACCGTGGGGGATGTGAACACCGCTAGAGAGGATTGTGGTCTTGGGCCCCACTCGGTCTCCAGCAACCAGAAACAAGCCTGGCTTGTAACAGGTACACAATACCAGATTCCATCACATCTAAGACAATCTCAATTGTAAGATGCACCATTACTGTGTGTGACACTAAAAATAAAAAGATGCTACTAATTAAACTCTGACCTGACAATGAGAAAGAGAAACAACCCAACCCCAGAGACGTTCAACTCTGGGGAAAAAAATGTGTTAGATGCAAAAAAAAAAATAGTAAATGTTGCAATCATAATTACCTCCTCCCAGAGTTCTGTTCCTGAAGAAATTCCACAACCCCTGTGAAGACCAACATGGAAGCTGTAGCATTGACCCCGAACATGGCCCTAAGACTGTGAAGATCTCACACATACAGAGTGCAGAGGGCAGCGTGGGTGTCAGGGAGGACCTGTGGGTGGGGCCAATGTGTCTGTAACAAGGAACATTCTGGCCATTTCTGGAGTTCATGATATCACTGAACTTCAGCATAAGCTAGATCACCAAAAGGTTGCGTGGCCTATTGAATTTCACAACTTATGTTTGGATAGCATTCCCCAGCAGGTGAGAGAACTGAGATTCAGGGATATTAAATGACTTGCCCAAGACCACACAATATTAGTGCCACAGCCAAGACCTGGACAAGTTCTCCTAACGCCATGCCCAGACCTCTTGCCACATACCCAATTGACTCCAGTGCCTAAGCCAAGCTCATTACGGAATTACACACTTCTGTAAACAATGGCTAAACAGATTCTAATTGAAATGACTTCAGCTGGTGAACATTCTGGAAGATTCCAGAAGAGTATGAACAAGTGCTCCTGGACCCTTGAGAGCATCATCTAAACTCTTGGCTCCTGACTTGTCCATCAGAGGACCCCCTGCTGCCTTGTCCCCATTTTGAGCCCAAAGGCCTTTTTATGTGAATGAATTATTGAGCAGGTGGGAGAAAAAGTCTGGGTTCTGTTGGGGGTGTGCCTTGGAGCAGTTTGCTGTTTTCTTAAAGCTTGGGGAAGAGTAAGCAGTAATCAATAGTGAAATCTGCCTGAATCTCAGAGGCTCGATGAAGGTGCTTTTGAAGCACATCATAGAGCTTGATTTCCTGTTATTTAGTGCCAAAAGTTATTACCTCAGCAGCAGTGCAATGTCTAATTTATACCAAATTGTTAGCTGAAATCTATTAAAGTTTATTAGCACCATCTCAGAATACAGTAACATCTCACTGCTTCTGCTCCTGCTTAAATTGACCGGCTGGTTTAACTCTATTAGCTTTGAGGCTGAGATAAACCGGAGTCCTCAAGAGCCGGCCACGGCACTGGGGGAGAATGAACACAGATGAAGCGCAGGTGGTTGGGGTGTTAGCTGCTGCCGAATTGCTGCAGGCTTCGTCTCTCTCGATGCAGCCCTGACCCCGTTATCTCGTTACCAAAGGGATGGGGAGCTGGCCTCAGAATTCAGAAAGCAGAAAGGAGGCATTCCCAGAATTGTGAGGCTGACGGCCCACAGCGGTGACTTGGGGCAACTTGGATGGTCTGGAAAGAGAAACAGATTTTTCAAGACATTCCCCTAGATTTCTAGCAAACCCATGACTTCTTCAGGGATTGAGGAAAGACAAAAGATCCAGCATTGCCAATAGAGGGATGCTCTGGCCTTAGGTCCATCCTACCTGTCCCTGGGGTCAGGACCTCAAAGAAATAAGACCACAAACATATGGAAGCGTTTAAGTAGAGGCTGAATGACGCTCTACAATGGTGCACAATGTTCAGTTGTTGAGGACAGCCTGGAACAGCCTGGAGCAGTTGGGATATTAGCCTTAAAAGTCACCCAGAGCTGGTTTGAAAATCGATCTCATTGCTTACTGGCTGCACGGTCTTGAAAAAGTGACCTAGCATTCTCAGTCCCAGTTTTCTCTTTGGCAAAAATGTTTTTTTGTGAAAGTTTGAGTGCTGTCCATTCAGCGTCCAGCAAAGCCACAGGCATATAGTAAAGATGTAATCGGCATTGGTTTCTTTATCTTTACCTCTGCTTGGCATTTTACAGTCATTCGGCTAATTACGTTTTCATTTTGTTGTATGCTTCATCTAAGCTCCCTCATGTCCATTGTTCATTATCTTTTTCAAGTCTGAAAAGAACCCAAAGCAGTAGGTGGAGCAGGAATGTATAGCCCTGTCTTACATGTTAGGAAATCTTTGATTTAGAGAGGTTAAGAAATCCACCCGATGTCACACCACTGATGTAGAATGAGGTAAGTGGGCTGAGCTCCCAAGTCTCAGTACAGCTCCCCATGCGGTTATTATGCCACAGAGTCCTGTAAGGGACACGACTGGCACTCTACGCCCCAACGTTAGGGCCAGAGGCAGCAGGAACAAAACTCTCAATTACTTAGAAACACCTAGAATAGTACTCGACACATAGAAGGCGCTCATCATGTGTTCTCTGAATGAATGAACTGGTGACTCAAGCCAAATTCACTCCAACAGGATCTGCAGAATAAAAGTTGAAGAAGATGCACATGAAGCTATATAAATACAAGGCACAGTGGGAAGATGAGAGAAAGACACGATCATTCAGTGAATGCGTGTAAAACACACTCTATTCTGAGGCCAAGGCAGCCAGGCCGTCCTTAGCAGGGGAGAGAAGGCTCCTGGGCATTGGGCTATTATTGCCCAAGGGATGGAGCTCTCCAGGCACTCAGCCCTGAGTCCCCACACCCTCTGCCCAGTGGCTGATAGCAAACCTCCAGCCCTTGGCTCTCTTCCAGACCCCTTAAACTTTATTCAACACACTTGGAACCTAACACAAGGCCTGACTGCAAATTCTGCTTTTCTGTGTTAAATGAATGAGAGCAAATAAAGCAGATATTATTAGCTCCACTTTCTAGCTAAGGAAAATGAAGCCCAGAAAATGAGCCCAATGGAAGGCCTGCATTCCTTCACAGATATTAATTCAGTGAGTAAATATCGACTCCATGCCAGCCTGTGCTCAGTGTGTGAGATGCCATGACAAACAGGGCAGACGCTGTCCTTGCCCTCAAGGAGCTGACGTCCCAGTGGAGGAAGACAGACCCAAAGAGGAGTGTAAGCCCACATCACACAAGTAAAGTGAAGCACTGCGAGTCCAACAAAAGATGGATACAGAGAACAATGTTTGGGGGTAAATGTAACCAAGGTAGGGTAATCAGAAGAGCCCTGTATGAAAAGCTGGGGTTTAAGTTGAGCCCTAAAGGACGACTGGAAACCAGGGAGAGGGAGAAGAGGCGACTGGTGGAAGTGGAGAGAGTGTTCCAGGTAGAGCAAAAGTCCATCATTCAGAGAAGAGCTGGGGTGGTTTAAAGAACTAACATGGAACTCCAGGGCTGGGCCTTGGGAAATGAAAGGAAACAAGGCGGGGAATGGAGCTGAAGAGGTAGGTGGGATTGGATCACACAAAGCTTGGTAGGTCATAAATTTTATTGCAAGTAAAATTGGAACCCCAACAGGGGGGTACTGAATGAGGAAGTGACATTATTAATTTACAATTTAAGAAGATTACCCTCTGCTACAGGGTAAAATATGGATGGAGAGAGAGCCAAGAGTGGAAGCTGGTTGGTGAGTCGGGAGGCCAGTCCAGTTGGGCGAGAGATGAAGGTGGGTTGTCTTGGACAGGCAGACATCTGAGGGGAGGATTGGCTGGAGTCAAAGAGCTAGCTAAGGTCTTGACCAGAGCCAGAGCCTAGGTCACCCCATTATCCAGCTAGGTCCTTTAATCGACCAAGCTCTGATGGGGCACAGGACAAAGGGAGGTGACTGGTGGGGAAATGGGAAAGTCATTAAGAGAATAATACCTCTAGAATCCTGCACTCCAACCAGAGTCCACAGCCCCTGAGGGTCTGCACACGTTATTCTCACCAAAAGCAACTTTTATTGTCACACGAAATTTCAATGACAAGCAAAAAGGAACCAATAGGGACATATTGTGGACTATTTGGATGACCACTTCCACATCAAGTTCAGCCACGCTATTTTAAGAAAAGATCTTTGCTTTCTAAATTTGCCATCCTGCAGGCTCCCAAAAGAATAGAGAAGGATCCAGTCCATAAATTCATAGGAAATGATAAATTCATGCCAAGCAATGAACTAGACAAGAGGGATAGGAGCATTGTTGGTACATGAGCGCCTAGGTTTCCTGCCCCAGGAGAACCTGCACCAAAGCCCCAAGTGTTAGAGTCACGTTTAAAGAGGGGATTCCATTTCAGCCACAGAACACAATTCATAATATTTATTTAATATTGTTAATTTGAATTTTACTGGCTCTTCAGTGGTGTTTGTATTTAATTTCTAATTTGTTTTGGTTTCATAATTGACTAAAACAATAAGCACAAGGAGTTTATATCTGATTTTATGTTTATATATACACTAACATTTTAATAAGAAGTTTTTATATCCTCATTGGGGCCCATGAAGATTATTTCCCTCTTGAAAGGGTCCATATGTCACTCACGTTTGAGAAACTCTGATCTCAACCAGATAAAAATCAAGCAATGCACTGCTCTATTCTAGACAACATGAATTTTTGTTGTTGTTTTTAATTGGTAGTAGTGGGGGCAGAAGGAGCACCAGGAAGAAGAATCGTTTGTTCTTTCTGGGACAATTCCCAGAAGGTGCAAAATCTGCTAACAGTTACATTTAAAAGAATGAGCTTAAATGGTGTTAACTTATTATTTGACTTTTCCATTACAGTGGGGTATAGTTTCTGCTTCTTAAAATAAAAAACAAGTTATTATCCTCAACATCCCGTAGAAAGAAGCTCAGTTAGTTCAACACAGCAAGTTCTCCCTCTAACATTGGAATGAATGAATGTAGAATCTTGGATCTGGTTCCTAATGAAATAGTTGGCTTGGAATCAGGGGCTGTGCTCTATGGAAACTATGTGTCTCTAAACCCCAAACCTTGCTCTCAATCGAAAGAGCTGTTCGTGGTACTCAGAGGCAGCAGCTACGAAGACTATCGATTCCCACTCCCCTCCTAACATGGAATAGAGCTGCGGTGAACTCATCGGTACTTTTTACATTTTTTCTTCTCTTCCTTCTTTTTGTTGCCTCCTTTATAGTTGAATTCCAAGATTAATGGGCCTATCGTGTGAATAAACCAGGCATATAAGCACCAGAACTCTGAGGATATGGTACAGGGGAATGTCAAGTTTTGATGAAGGAGAGGAGGTCAAAAAATTTGGTGTTATTTTCTATGTGGCATCCAAAGCATTCAAGGTAAGATTGAGGATCCTGTTTGCTCCGCGGTGGATATTTTTAAAAAGAGAGACAAAGATCATTTTTGCCCAAGACCTGCACTCATGGAAAGTACATACATTAGCTGTCTGATTAGGCATATAGAAACCCCAATACCTAAAACAGGTGGAGGCTGACATCAGAGGACCCAGACCAGGAAGGTGAGCCCGGGACAGCAAGAACAGGTGAGTGCTTATGTCTTGACGGCGTCTCTTTTCACCCAGCTCCAGGACGGGATGGTCCATCTAAAATTCAAGAGAGGGTGAAAGCCAGGTGCTAGCCCAGGGAAGGGATGGCTACTAAAACACATTTTCTTTGTTTTCCTTCATGCACCACACTGACCTCTATCACTCATCATTTCCAAGACACACGGAGCCCATTCCTGCCCCATTGCTTTTTAGGTAAACATTAAACAGCACTGCACATGGAGAGCCGCCAAAGTGCTTGATAATTCATCAGCAGTGGCAAACCTGAGTGTTTGCATGCAGTGCAAATTGCTCTGGCTTCTGTCGCTTCAAGTGTGGATGGTAAATAGCCTTCCTTGGGATTACTATCAAGTATTCATTTTAACAACACTAATTTACAACACGTTACCCCTCCTTTACATGATGCTACATGACTTATTCACAGAGCTGGCCCTCTGGTGACTGCGGTTGATTCATTCTAATCACCACACTCGCCTAAGACTTTTAAGTTAATGGGATCTGAACTGGAAAAACATCGTGGGCTGCACTGTTTGTGCCGGAATCATTGATGGCAAAGGCAGTGACACCTCCTGAGAAACCTGTGTCCTTCTAGCGGAGTAGTCGAGAGGAGAGGCCACTGGAGGGGCTGAGTCAAATCCATTTCCCCACCTGAGGACTCCCTGAGACCAGTGCACCAAGGGAGCAGCAGTGACAACATCAACAGCAATAACACTGACGCTCCCTTATGGTAAGTTACACTTTTCAAGTCCCGCCTGATGTATCATTCCCATGGTAACCCTGTAAGGTAAGCACAGTGGGGTGGTTTAAGAGCATGGGACCTGGAGACTCACAGCTGGGTAGAAACGTCATCTACCACTTTCCAGCCAAGTGACCTTGGGCAAGTAACTCAATCTTTCTTTGCCTCAATTTCTTCACCTTCTTTTTTTATTGATATATAATATTATTAGTTATATATGTTTGGGGGGTGCATGTGATATTTTGACAGGTGTACACAACGTATAATGATCAAATCAGGGTCATTGAGATATCAATCACCTCAAACATTTATCTTCTGTTTTTGTTGGGAACATTACAATTCTTCCAGCTATTTTGAAATAAACAATAAATTATTAACTATAGTTTCCCTATTATACTATCAAATACTAGAACTGATTCCTTCCATTTAACTTTAATTTTATACTCATTAACCAACATCTCTTCATCCTCCCCTCTCCTTCCCAGCCTCTGGTAACTCTCTACCTCAGAGATCCACGTTTTTAGTTCCCACATATGAGTGAGAACATGCGATATTTGTCTTTCTGTGCCTGGCTTATTTCACGTAACATAATGACCTCCAGTTCCAACCATGTTGCTGCAAATGACAGGATTTCATTCTTTTTTTATGGCTCAGTAGCATTCGGTTGTGTTTATGTACCACATTTTCTTTACCCATTCATCTGTTGATGGACACTTGATTTGATTCCATACCTTGGCTATTGGGAACAGTACTGCAATAAACATGGGGTGCAGACACCTCATCTTTAAAATGGGGACTGCAATCACAGCTACTACATAAGGTTATTGGCGAGTAAGTGAGTTGTTATAGTAAACCACTTAGAACAGAAGCTGGCCTGTGAATTATGGCAATTAGTTAATAGTCCTGTTCCTCTTCTTCCATGAACATGGCAGGACTGCATTTCCCTGCCTGCTGGAGCTCAGCTGTGACCATGTGCCTTGATTTGGTCAATAAAAATGGAAAAATATGAATCACTGCTGAATAGAAGCAAGTGGCCCCCTTCCCCCGGCTTCCAGGATTGTAGAAGTGCATGCCATGCTATACTGAGGTCCCAGAGAAAAGAGTCATGGAACAGAGCTCCCAGTCCACTCATGATGTAACATGAGTCAGAAATAAATAATACTTTGTTGCTAGACATTGTTTTTTCTCAACTGAAATATAATTCAACTTACCCTGACTGATAGCAGAAAGTTGCCTATCAATGTTAAGCATCATTATAGTCATTATTTTTATTTTACAGAAGAATCTAAAGCTCAGAGTAATGGTCCCAACACCACACAGCAATTATGTGATGGAAGCATAATGAGGTCCCAGGTCTTAAAGCGAACACCAAGGAGAGATAGTACAAACAGAGATTTCCTGCCCACAGCAGGTATTAATACTCACTATGCAAGTGCAAATAGGCCTCACTACTTCCTAGCTGTGCCTCAATTTTCTTTTCTTTTTTTTTTTTTT
>VBSM01003206.1:5198439-5219565 GCA_008086735.1 Cheirogaleus medius
TTTGACTCAGACTGCTGCAGAATTCAACAAGACATGGTTTCAAAATAACAAGTTCAAAGAGTAGCATGGCTGGGCTGAACACAGCGGCTCTGGAAGCGCAGGCTTTTCTGGATGGAGCAACATTGTCTGAATTCTACAGAGCAAGGGAAAAGGCTGCCCTGCTGTGTTCTAGCGCCAGAACCTCCCCAGGCATGTGCCGGCACACAAAAGCTGTGCTCACGCGTGGAGAACACAGCCCTGGGGGCTGGTTCTGTGGAGCTGAAAATGCGTCTCATCTCCTGGAATTGAGAACATAATATGACCAGGAATGGACAGGCACCTTGAATGACAGAGCAGGCAGAGAAAGGTGGGAGGAGGGAAAGAGGAACAGAGAAAGGTAGGAAGAGGAGAGATAGAGGGGAGACATACGGAGAGAAGAGAGATGAAAGAAGAGAAGGAAAAGGAAGCAAGTGCATGAGAGGCTGGGCAGGAAGCAAGAGAAGGTGGGTAAGAAGTGGGGCGGGGGAGTGTCAAGCCTTCGATCCTTGTACCCTCTAGGATGTGGGCACAATTAGAGAACAGCTCCAGTAAGATCTGGAGAGAAGAGTTGTCACTATAGACTTAGCAAAACGGGCGTATTTTCTTACAAATCCAAAAATCCTATCGCTCATAAACAGAAGGGAAGTGTGTGTGAAAGAGAGAGAGAGCAAGGGAGAGACCGAGAGAAAGAGTGTGCACATGTGAAATGCATAAGTTACTTTCCTAATCTCTGTTTTCTCTCCTTCAGAGTAAGGGATTATTCCCCCTGGAGTTCCTCTTGAACAACTGAGAGTTCTACAGCTTTACAAAGTTCCTCTATTGTCCTGAGATGAGCACTTTTCTGGGATGAGTTGGAGGCTTGGCTAGCAAGCTGGGAAAAGGATGGAACAGCTCTGGAAGGAAATCAAAGCTCAACTTGTATTTCCATTTCTTCCCCATCCAGGAAAAGGGGAATAGAATCAAAGCTAAAAGAGAAAAGTGGCAAGAGAAGAACTTAATTTATTAACCAGAATCTTCTGGTAACCAACACTTTGGCCCATCTACTAAACAATGGCTTATCAGTGTTCTTAGTGAAAACTCCAAGATGCATAAAATTTTGTTTGTTGAAATAGAATGTCTTCTAAGTCATCAAATAAGAGAGAAATTCTGTTCATAAGATTTTTGTATAAAAGCCAACTTTCCTTGAGGCTTACTATGTTACATGCATTAATTATCTCATTAAATCTCCACATTATAACCATTACAGGTAAGTCTTGCGATTATAAACATTTTAGATTAATAGGTGTGAAAACAGGGATGGAGACAGTAAGATAACGTACCCAAGGTTACAGCTAAGAATTGGAAGAGCTGAAATTTGAATGCTGGCAGACTCAACTGACAACGAGGTCTTGTACTTAATCTCCAAGCTATACCACTTTCCTGTGCAAAGGTACATGTTTGCAGGGGAATAAATATGGAGATAAATAGAACAGTGCTACCCTAAGGGAGCACAGAGTCTTGTCTAGTTTATGTGAATAATTTGCAAATGAATACAAAGAGAGAGAGAGAGAGAGTGAAGGTGGTGCTATGTGTGGAGGTATCTAGCTTCAGAGTGCAGCTTTGTGTTGGGTTAAGTCACTTCATCATCACATTTTAGGAGATACAGAGAGAGAGGGTCAGGGAGAGCTTTCTGGAGGGGGTGTGTATATGAGCCAGATTTTAATGGGCAAATAGGAGTTCATGGTATGGACAGGTGATGGTAAGGGGGTTCCTGAAAGAGGGAACAGGATGTTCAGAGGCATGGGGTCACAAATGCCATACACTGTTTCAGGAATTAGAAGCAGTAATAAATGCCTGGAACATAAATTGCACGATCAGGAGTGGTCATGGTTGAGACTGGAGGAGTAGGCAGGAGTCACAGTTTAAAGGGCCTCATGTTAAAGATTTTGGACTTACTAGGGCCTTCGTGAACCTGACTTGTCTGGAAGCATCATATACACATCTGTAAGGCAGGATAATAAGACTGGTAGAAAATGAAGTTATGGAGACCAAGCAAAATAGACTTTTACGCACAATAGGAACAACTAGAAATACAATCTTGATATGGTCAAAGCTTGAGTTTACGAAGAAGATTAGGCTCATATCATTGCTTTTTTAAAGGATGGCATTTAAAATCAGTAGTACTCTTTTTTTCTCCTTATTTCTTTCTTTCTATAACTGAGCTTTCCCTAAACTGGCCATTTGTGGTTCATCCACAGAATGGGAACTCAAGAAAGGACAGGTAGTATATTCTTTAAAGAGGTGAGGATGGTGGGGGTGATCTGCTCAGCCTTCGAGTGATCCTCCTCTGTTTTAAGAACTTCCTTTCTACCTACAGGGACGGGGTCTTGACAGCCATGTTCACACCCTTTGACTGATCCGTCCTATGGACAAAATTGATTAGACCAAAGAGAGACACCTGACTTAGGTTCATTTAAACAGATTCTCTTTACCAGCAATATAAATGAAATACGAATTCAGAGATAACCAGTTAGTCTCTGTGAATGGTAGAATATAAAGAACACACTAAAAACTTGGATGCTCTAGGACAGCCCCCTTTTTAAAACAGACTAAGCAGCGGAAAGACTGCTATGTAAAGAGAAGAATGAGAGATGCTCAGAGAAAACAGAAAGGGCGGGGAGAACTTCTGGGATTCCTAGCAGCTTCCCCAGCTTCTGACAGCAATTGCTTCCTGAGACCCAACTACATTTCTCCCCTTGGGTTCCATGAGACATTCGTATTCTTTACTACATCCTATATTTTTTGCCTGAGCTCTCTTGAACTGGCTTCTGTTACTTGAAACTCCTATAGGTTTGATAGTACCTAAATCAGGGTTCTGACCTGCTAGTGGCCACCAGAAGTCAGAAAGACAAAGAAGGTAAGATATACAGGATGCTAATATTGTTGAACCAAGTCCCCTTATCTAAATAGCCCGAGCACACTCAATTTCTGGGACCTTTTCTCCAACATGGCTTGCCAAACAAATAGTCCTCAAACACCTCTTTGATCCATCCAGTGCTAAAACCATGGCTAACGTGTAATGGCTGAAGATATTGGTTCGATCACCATAAATAGCCTTCATTAGATTGTCTGCCTCCTCAGAGGAGCTTTCGTTGAGCCCTCGGCCACTTAAATCTCTTCCTCCCTGCTCTTTCAGTGAACTTCACATACGTGTATACCACAACACTTAACAGTCTAGAGCCATCTTTGGATTTTACAACTGATTCCCCCAACAGATGGTGAGTCCCTCGAGAAGAGGACTATGTCTTATTTCTATTTCTCCCACAGTTTTTACTACAAAACTGTGAACCTACAAGCCTTTTTCACAAATGAATGAGGCCATGTTGAGATATGATTCTCCCAACCCCCTTTAGGCATCGTTTCAAGGGAAATGGGCTGGATTCTATGGATGGGGACACAGGAAGTATGACGTGGAAAGAAGGCCCTGACAGATGCTGGCACCTTGATCTTGGACTTCCCAGCCTCCAG
Organism: Cheirogaleus medius; assembly: GCA_008086735.1. Classification (NCBI taxonomy): domain Eukaryota; kingdom Metazoa; phylum Chordata; class Mammalia; order Primates; family Cheirogaleidae; genus Cheirogaleus; species Cheirogaleus medius. The sequence goes on from VBSM01003206.1 coordinate 5,201,965, forward strand.
AACTGTGAGCCAACACATTTTACAGTCTGGAGCCTGTAGCTACCCCAGCATCAGTCTGATGTTTAGACATGTTGTCAGCTCATGGAACAGTGGAAAAGAGACAGAATTGCTTCAACCAGGGACAGAGAGCCCAGGGTCTCTCCTCTTTGGACCAGTCCACACCTTGTTTGTTTTCTATCACAATGACATGGAGATTCCAGAACTCCCAAGAGAGACTGGCTGAAAGGGTTTACCTGCCCTTTACCTGCCCCAATCTTAAGAGCCAAACCATATCCAGATATAACACACATTTCAGCCTCTGCCTGAATGGGGAATCTTCAAGCATCCGGGTGGCTCTGAGCCTTAGTATTAAGACCTTTTAACCAAATTTCTCTCCCAGGCCACCAGTGTGACAAAAGAAAAGAGGGTATTTCTCCTTGTCCACAGTGAAATTTATTGTTTTCTTCAGAGTACAAAGGAAATGCCATTTGTGAAGAAATAAAAAATCAAGAAGTAAGTCAAATGAGTTCCTAATCAAATGGGCTCTGCTATGGTTGGAATGTATCCCCAAAAATTCATGCATTGGAAATTCCATCCCCAAAGCAGAGGTGCTGGAAGGTGGGAACTTTAAGTGGTGATTAGGTCATGAGGGCTCTGCTCTCATGAATGGATCAATGCCATCATCACAGGAGTGGGTTCTTTATAGAAGGAGGAGTTTGGCCTCCCTCCCAACCCCACCCACATGATGCCGCCTGCCAGGTTATGACACAGCAAGAAGACCCTTGTAAGATGCCAGCACATTGATCTTGGACTTCCCAGCCTCCAGAATTGTGAGCTAACTTCTGCTCTTTATAAATTACCCAGTCTCAGGTATTCTATTATAGCAGCACAAAACAGACCAAGATAGGCTCTCACCAGATTTTCAATGTTTCTCACATTCCTTTAGTACAGGCATGTTCCTTACAGGAAATAACTCAATGACTTCTGGCTTATTAAATAGTGGTCCTAGTTTGTTAGTAGGCTCTGTTCCTGAAAGAAGGGAAAAAATATCTTATGGTTTGTGTTAAACTTTTAAGTCCCACCTAGAATCTTTCCAGAGAATTGTCTATAACAAAGCTTTCAACCCAGGCTCTTAGAAAATTATAAGGGAAAACCTAAATTCAGCTCTCTGTATCCATTCTTTGTAAGAATAGACACAGTCTTCAAATCTTCTTCATTCTGATTAGGGCTTTTTCTGTGCTTTATAGTAGACCTTCCAGAAGGTAGAACCGGTGAGGGACTCCCTAGGACAAGAACAACGAATAGATGTTTGTTGATTTCCTACTGTGTGTTCAACCATTTTATAGCCACTGTGGGGAAATGGAAGGAAATATAAGACAAGAAGCTTAATATTTTTGATACTCTATATATGTTCCAGGATTTTCAGTTTATGAAATGTTTTCACTTAATTAGTTCACTTAATATAATAATTATTTTATGAGACAGGTAATGTAAGTAATGCCTCCATTGATAGGTAAGGAAATTGAAGCTCAAAATAATTAAGGCCCTTGCCCAAGATTTGCATGATGAATAAAGGTGGGAAGAGGGGAGATTAGAATCCTAGTTTGCTTACTCTTGGTGCACTGGGCTTTCCATCGCGCTACGCCTTCATTCAACATACAGGGGGAGCCGCACTAGGAGAAGCAAGGCCAGGCTGTGTGTGGTTGATTGCTAAACTGCATGGTCCATAACTGACATGAGAGGATCAAAAATGAAAAAATTAGGATCAGCCAGGGTGTCAAGGAATGTTTCATGGAGGATAAGTATCTTGGTTTGGACCATGAAGAGTGAAGACAACATTCCCATGAAAAGAATAGAAGCAGTGAGAAGGAGAAAGTTTCTCAAGGAGTCTGCTAGTTTCCCACATCGTGAGACTCAGGAAAACAAAAATGGAAAATGCCAGAGTCCATTAAGAAAGAGACCCTCAGAAAGCTGGACTTAGCAAGTCTCCAGCACTCCATCCTTCCTCCGAGATGCGGAGGAGGATGCACAACTGCCACTCGCTCTGCCATGAGTTTAATGCAACATTTGCTGTGTGTTGATGCCGAGAGCATGGGAAGGGTGACTGAGAAATTAGTCAATCTTTGACACTGGAGAGAGAATTTGGGGTCGGTCCTTACTCTCCTTTCCTGAATTTCCGTACTGGCTTCTTTCCTGCAGTTCAGCTCTCCCAGCAACAACCTTGAAGTCACTGGGCCGAGGTGAACTTTGAGCAGAACCTGGGCTTCTCATTGGATTGGGGAGGAATCACTCTGCAGGGTCTTTGCTCTCTCTGTATCTTCTAGAACTGACATCCATTGGACCAAAGGGGCAGTTGAGATGACCTTAAGGTAGAAGGACTTGGGCCATCTATTCCCTAGCTGCCCAGCTAGAAGAACCCATTGCTGTCATCAGAATAGCAACAACAAAAAAAGTCAAGGTCATCAAAGCAGACATCTTTTCCCTGCCTCCCCCACCTGCCCCACTTCTCCACAATCCACCTGCTTCAGCCACCTCGGGCCTGATCCCAGCTGCCAGATTCCAACAGAGGCAGTTCCTCAAGTTGCCAGGAGATCGCTATCCAAACTGTCACCCCCTGATCAGAAAAGAAGGAGTTATGTAAGTAACTGACAGCACCTGAGCGATCTCTCATTTGGATTAAATCAAGATCTTTAAATATTTATAAAGTTCTGGTATCTAAAATAGCCAGCCTCTGCCTTGCACGTGGGCTGTTGAAATATGGGCCCCGTGCATTCTCAACTGAACCCTCATCTGAACAGTCATATATTTTGTTTGTGCGTGAGTGTGTGTGACAGTGTGTGTGAGAGTGAGTGCGTGTGTGGGTGTGTGTATGCTGAAAACCCTATTGCATTATGTTAAATATCCCAAGGGCTCAGTATAGAACATGACTGGAATGAATACAAGACGAGAATAACTTTTTTCTATCTCATTAGATGGTCTGAGTTTTGAAATCTGCTCTAAAAGTGTGGCAAAGTGTGCAGTGTTGTAGATTAATGCACTGAATACATTTCTACAGTTCTTGATGTGTTTCATAAAAGGTCCATTTCAAAAGTGTGCTGTATTATAGGTGAACACTCGCAGTAAATAATCTTGTTACAGAAACCTAAGCAATTTTTACAAGGCGTATTTCTGGCTGACTGAACAATTTATTCTCCAGATGTCACATTGTATTTTTCCAATATAAAATGAAACAGCTTTTTTTTTTTCTTTTAAGGCCGACTGTGCTGCTTTGTCTGAATCTAGAACAAAGGATCGCCCCTTAAGGAGGCTGATGCGATGTTAAAGCCCATCACTTTCAAATTAACACCACACCTGGGAAGAGCAGGCAGCACCATCGCTGGCCCTCCTGGTCAGGAATGATACTTGCCAATCAGGCGGGATGTCCCCGTGGGTCGTCCAGTCTGAGAAAATGCAGGAGAGAAGGGTGGGAACAACAGATGAGGGGCATAGAGAAGAGAAGGAAGAAGAAGGAGGAAGGGAGGGAGGAAGAATCAGAAGCAAAGGTGGGATAATAGGAGCAGGTGGAAGAAGAGGAAGAAGAACAGGAGAGAAAAGAGGGGCGAAGGCAAAGGTAAGGAGGACTAACAGCAAAAACAACAGCTAGAAAAGATGGGAGACATGGGGGAAATATGCAAAATTCTGCTGTCACCAGAGACAACATTTGCCAGTGTTTCTGCAGAACATTAAGCCCACAAAATACTCTGGAAGAAAAGAAGAGTTCTGTGATCAAACAATATTGGAAACCAGTGAATTCTATACACACCCTCTTCTCTTGCAGACTCACAATGCACTTTAGCACATTAGAGGCTCTGAAAAGTCTTTCTGGAAGGAGACCTGTTTAACTTCATTTAACCCAGTGTGTTTCCAAGCTCCAAATCTCTCTCTCTCTTTTTTTTGGCAAAGCATCTATGATCGTGTTGTGACTTGGATATATTCTCCTAAAGGTTTCTGACACATCCATCATATGTTATTTCTAGAAAGGGCAGACCAGGCATGCCCTCCATATCAATGTAAACCAAAATTTTCTCCATCAAGCTCTACAGCTACATACCACTTACCCAAGGCAAGTCTCCAGGAAAGATGACTCTTAACATGGTATCTAAGGCTGATAAGGTGTATTAGTCAGCTTTGGCTAGGTAAGGCTGCAGTAACAAACATTCTCCAACATTTCACGGGATTTCATGAGCCAGAGGGTCATGGAAGGTTTCATGGAGGATAAGTGTCTTGGTTTGAACCATGAAGAGTGAAGACAACATTCCCATGAAAGTAATAGAAGCAGAGAGAAGAAGAAAGTTTCTCAAGGAGTCTGCTAGTTTCCCAAAGCATGAGACTCAGGAAAACAAAAATGGAAAATGCCAAAGTCCATTAAGAAAGAGACCCTCAGAAAGCGGGCTTATCAAGTCTCCAGCACTCCATCCATCCTTATGAAGGTTGACATCTCATTTTGCATGTGACTGCAGTAAGACTGAGGCTCTATACGTCTGCTCCAGTGTTTTCTGTAACTTGAGATCCAGGTGTCATGGCACAGGGCAAAGAGCGTTATGAATGAACCATGCAATGTCTTTTAAAGCTTCTGGCCACATGTATGATACATCATATTCCATTGGCCACAGCAAGTCACATGACCAAGCCTGAGGTCAAGGGGCAGGGAAGTACACTTCTCCCTCACAGAGGCACCACAAGTCACATGGCAGTTGTTAGAGGAGCATAAACCTCTTACAGGGAGGAGAGTGAATGAATGAGAACAAAAACGGACTCTACATGGAAGTTAAAGGAAAAAGCTATGGTCTATTGGTCTGCCTATTAGGGACTCTTAATTTGGATTCAGCCACTTCATGGTCCCAGAAGGTGAAAAAAATTAAACAAGGGCTAGAAATTGAGCTGGTACCATGGTAACTATGTCAGGATATTAATGAATACAGGTGGATCCCATTGTAAGAAAATTCAATACATGAAAAGTTGAATGTATATTAGAGTTTAAGTGTCCACAGAAGACAAAGAAATCTTTGCTTAGCAAAAGATTCCCCAGCAAGGGTCCATTGAATAGAATTATATTTAATTCCATATATTAGATTGAAGCATATAAATTTGCCATTTCTGAGGTTAAAAAAATTCCCTATCAGAAATTTCATATGGTTCAGTCTAATCCAAAAATTCAATTTATAGGCATATTATCCAAAATCATCATCAAGGATGGCCAAAAGGTTTCATCTTGGATGCAACCACGACTAATTGGGAATGTTGAGAAGGATTCTGAAGCAGTGTCTAATAGCTGGAAAGAGCTGTCTGTCATGGGATCAGGACATTTGTCCCATGTATTTGCCATCTCTGCTCTCCAGCAAGGTCGGGAGTACTGGCTCCTTTTGCAAGCATTGGCACACCGGCAGCAGTGCCTTACACTGGCCGTCCACATGCATGTGGCTACCCGGTCACTCTCGTTCCCCTTACTCTGCTGTATTTTCCTTCAGTGCACTTATGACCATGTGATGGGATGGATGATGTAACAGACACTCAGCAAATGCCTCTTGAGTGAGTGAATGAATGAACGAATGAAATCAGACCAGGAACATTGTGGCCCAGCAGAGCAGGAACACGTTGGAAAAGCAGCCTTTTGCATATATAGGTTTATTGCTGAAAAATTGAAAAAAAAAATGGTTAAAACAATTCTGAGTAATGATTTCAAAAATATTTAATGTAACATTGGATCTGGAAAATTAGACTAAAGAGTCAAAAAGGAATAATCTAAAAATGGGAATAAGTTCAGAGGAGTGAACAACAGAATGAATAACAAAGAAAAACACCAAATGAGTGACGTAGAAGACAAACTTGATAAACACAGCCTCATCTCAAAAGAGAATAGAGTTTAAAAATGAAAAGAAGAGAGAGGAAAGATGGGAGGGCATATTCAGGAGATGCAGTTTGCATGTAAAAGGAATATCAAAAAGGAAAGAACAGAAGGAGCAGAAGCAAAATATCAAGGAAAATGATAGTTAGAAAACTTGTTTGAGCTACAGGACAGTCAGAAAGCATTGTCTGAATACCAGAAAAATTAGTAAAAATGATTCTTTTTGGGCAGGTGTGGTGTCTCACACCTGTAATCCTAGCACTTTGGGAGGCTGAGGCAGGAGGATCATTTGAGTCCAGGAGTTTGAGGTTGCTGTGAGCTATGATGGCTCCACTGCACTCTAGCCCAGGCAACAGAGTCTCAAAAACATGGTCTCAAAAAAAAATGAGTCTTTTTAAAAATTAACTTAATTTGAGGACTTACTATGTGCCAATCACTGTGTTCAGTATTCATAATACATCATCTCGTTTAATCCCCCACAACCAGCAAGGTAGTACTAGTATTACACCCATTTCTCAGATGAGAAAATGGAGTCTCAGAGCAGCCAAGTGAGCAGTCCCAGGTCACACCAAGAGCAGTGAGCCAGGATTCAAGACTTCCTAGCTCCCAGACCTCACTCTGACTGTCCTGCCACTCTACCTGTTGATGAATATGAAGGATTCGGCATAGACTGGCAGGTAGCACACCAGAGGCCCAGGCACCAAATGAATGGGGATCTATAATGTTAGCCACGAGTAAGATGCACCCCACCCAAAGAGCTCTGTGGGCTCTGAGTTGATTTCCCAGAGGTGGGGATGTTTTTCACGGAGCCATTCCCTCCCTTTCTCAATCTCTCTGTCTCTGTCCCTTTCTCTCTCCCACACACTCATTGCCAGCATTAATGGGCAAAGTCAGGAGGGCAGTGTTTGTTCCTAGAGCAAATCACAGTGCAGGGGTTAAGCTTGACTTCTGGAGCCAAAAAGACTGGGTTTAAGTCTTGGTTCTGTCACCCACTAGCTGTGTGATGTTTTGCAGGTCAATTACCTTCTCTGTGCCTCAGCTTCCTTATCATAAAAAAATAATAGCCAACTCATAGAACTCAAAACAATTAAAGAGATACATAAAATCCTTACATCGGTGCCTGGCATGTAGGAAGCACCCGATAAATGTGGGATTGCGAAGTCTCCCTGGCCCTAATCAAACTCTGGAGTCAGTGTTTTGCACCCAGCCCTCAGGACTCTGCCACGCGGCACTGCTGGCATTGGGATTCTGCTCCCTGGAAGAGGTTCTGCCCCTTGTTTAACTGGTTTCTAGCCAACCCCACTTGACACCCCTCCAGAGCGGGCCACAGCGATGCCCGTGCAGCCTGGCTCCCCCTCCTTGGGCCTTCTGCACGGCCTCTCCCTCTTCACATCATTTAGTCAATGCCATTAATCAAAATCCTATAGCAGAAAACGCATGCATAAGTCTGACACATTTATTGCTATGGCAACAATTCAGGCACTTGTCCCAGTGTCAAGCTATATCAGTGGAGATAAATTCTATTGTTTTCACAGTGACAGTTTTCTCTGTGTTGGACTTAATCCATGGAAAAATATAGCCTTTCTCCTTATTTAAGAGAGTGAGCGAGAGCTAGAAAGAAAGAGAAAGTGACCTCTGGGTTTCTTACCCCATGCATTCGAAATGAAACCAAATTTCTCCTTCCTTTAAATGAGGGAAGGCAGGCAGTGGTTTGCAGCAGCATCACACTGATCGATTGATCAACAGTATCCCCATAACCAAAATTCCCTTCTTTGGAAACTGACGTTCCGGAGGGCCCAAATGCACGAAGAAAATTTGCAAAATCCTTCTCTGCAATGGCTTTCACTGTCTCAGCCTGTACCAGGGCCTGGCTCTTGGGACACACTGGGTGAATTCAGCCTGATGCCTCAGCAAACACTGTTGGTAAATAGAAACGAGCTTGCTCATAATGAACATTTTCCCCCTGATGAATAGCATCCCTCATCCAGAGAGACGGCCTCACCTGCTTCGTTGAGATGAGCAAAGGGTCCTCCCCACCGTCTCCCCCAAGCATCTTCACCTGGAACCTCAGGGCACAGCAGCATTAAAGCCTGGCTTCTGTATTGTATGCATTTCAGGGTAGTCTACACTCACCAAACCCACACTTCCCAAGAAAGTCGCTTTGCCTTTTATAAGCGCTTTGCTCCCTTTCTGTGCTGAATCTTTTTCCCATCCTTCCTGCCAGAAAGGTAAAATTCAATCTGAGTCTAGAAACCTTTTTGAGCACTGATGTGTGCCTAGCACTCTGCTAGGTGCTAAGGAGAATGTAAGAGAGGTAAGAAACATTGTCCTCAGGTTGCTGATCATCTGGTGGGAGGAACACTGACATTCATTCATTCATTCATTCATTCTCTGCCACCAACCACTGAAGCATCCACTCTGTGCCAGGTGCTTTACAAACAACACCTGTGTGTTCGTTTCCTCTTGTTGCTGTAACGAATTGCCACATACTCAGTGGCTTGAAGCACCACTGGGCTAAAAGCAAGGTGTCATCAGAGCTACATTCTTTCTGGAAACTCTAAGGGAGAATCATTTCCTGGCCTTTTCCAATTTTCAGACCACCCACATTCCCTGGCTTGTGGCCCCATTCTTCCATCTTCAGAGCCAGCAACCTCAGTCTGAATCCTTGTAGCACCGTCTCTCTGGTTCTCTTCTGCCTCTTTCTTCCCCTGTGATGACACTGGGCCCAACCAGATAATCTTGGATAATCTCCCTGTTTTAAGGTCAACTGATTAGCATCCTTAATTCCATCTACAGGTGTAATTTCCCTTTGCTAGGTAACATAACACAGTCACAGTTTCCAGGGATAAGAATGTGGACACCTTGGGTGGGGGTTGGTATTAGTCTGCCTACTACAACCTGTATATTTGGGAACTTCTCTGAAGGTAGGTATTATCCTCACGTTATAGATGAGAAAACTCAGGATCAAGGAATTTGTCTTGCCCAGGGCCACACAGCTAAATAAATGGTGCAGCTGGAAATGGAACTCAACTTCCAAAGAATCCCACATTCCTTCCTACCTGGACCAAGGCTCTTTCCTCATGTGTTCACTCAAGAAATAGCAATTATTGAGCGCCTACTATGTGCATCTCTGAGAAACATGCATATTTGGAGGGAGAAGTTGAAACAAAAAAAAGGCAATGGCCCTAACACAGAGACAGGGTGCTGTATAACGAGGTTAGGAAGTGTGCTGTTTCTGAGAAAAGGGAACTCAGTATGAGTCAGGGTAATCCAGAAAGGCTTCCAGGAGGTGGCAAGGGCAGAGGTGATATCAAAAGAAGGTACAGAAAAATGGCTTGTTCCTTCCAGACCCTTGAAGTGTGTGCCTATGGGGGAGAGGAACTCTCAACTCTTGCCCCCAGATCCCTGGGGAGCCCACCACAGGGCAGGAACGCTTGATTCTTTCCAATCCTGGAGGTCAAAGTTCCTGTTCCAACTTCCACAGGGGCCTCAGCAAATTCCCACTGGAAGGTCATGTCCCCTTGGATTTATAGTAGAGTGTGATGCTGCGTCCTGTCGATCCTGGGTTCTAGAGGCAACGGGTGTAGTCAGAGCTCTGTTAGGTTGCAAGTTAGGCCCAAGACCCGCAATTCACACTCAGCACAAAGCTGCAGCCACCTTCACTTCTTATTTTCTTCCTTCCCCTTCCTTTCCATCTTCCTCTCCTTCCCTTCTTTTCTTTCCTTTTTTTGCTTCTTTTTCAAAAAAGGAACTGGGGGCCACAGGATGAGTGTTCTGTGTTCTAAGGAGTCTCTTGGGAGCCTCATCCATATGCATGAGGCCTGTGGCTCTTAGCAGCACCCCTGCCGCAGGTCACATTAACTCCCTCTGCGCTGGGTCCCAGCTAGGCCTTGGGGAGGGCTCCAGCCCCGTAATCCTTAGTGTGTGACAGCAGAAGGCAGGGCCGTGCTGCCTCCTGGCCACTCCTGGTCTGGCACAGGGGGTGGGGCGATTGTCTGGGGGCAAAGGTCCTACACCCCTGGGCCCTTTGTCCCAGAAACAACACACAGCGAATCACAAAGATGAACTCTGTGTCTGGATCAAGGCGGGGGTGCCAGGAGAAGGAGGCGACGGTGCATTAGGAAGGGGTCTTTGCAATGGCATTTTCTAAGCCCCAAGAAACCCCTCTCCATGAATTATGGAAGAAAGGTGACATTTAAACATTGTGTTTTCAGTACAGTGGGTAAGCCTAAAAAGAGACCTGGAGAACCTAAGAGAAGAAAAGCAGGTGACAGAAGTCTGGAATCAGGGAGGGAAGGAAGAGAAAGAAACTTGAGAAATGGCAGACAACAGAGGCGGGCCAGAGCCATGAGCCTCAAAGCAGGGAGGGAGGGATTCAGCAGAAACTACAGAATTTCTAGGCAGGAGGAGTGCAGGGGAAGCAAGCTGGCAGGAAGGAGGGCTTAAAGACGGCCTTCCAGAGCTCTTTACAGAAGACTAAGACGCCATCAATTCTCATCTCAAACAAAGGTGGGGGCAGTGGAGATGGCGGGGCGTGAAGGCATCCCTTGGGGCGGACACAGGGTGTATTAAACTGGAAGGAAGGCGAAGAGCAGATTGCAGAAGGCCTGGTAGTTTGAGCTGGGACACGGCTGGGGCCACACCAGCAACCAGGTCTGGTTCAGAGAAGTCCCTGGGGGAGCAGAGAGGGGGGGAAAGAGTTAGGGACAAAGGGAGGAAGCTCATAGGTGACAGTGACAGCTTATTTGTCCTTTGGCGTTCTTTCTTATTATTTCCATGTAGTTACAGACAGCAGGAAGTGCGGATCTCGCTGGTGCACTGTATAAAACACAGTTGCCAAAATCCGCTTGAGGACTAGGAGATGTTTGTACCCTGGGGAGAAATGGGGCCACTTAGAGCACAAAGGTCTCAGGGAAAGGCTAGCAAGGAACAACGAAGATTTTGAAATTAAATTTGAGGCAGGTTGTTGTTGCCCCTACAAGAATCAAGCAAAAGCCTTTGCTCTAAGGCAGTTGCCCAAAGTTCAGCAGATCGCCTTCCACCTGCATGGGCCTCCTCCTCCTCCTACATACAATGTGCAGATTTCTGCCCTGCCCCTGATCACTTCCCTGTATTATCTGCTTGTATGTTTTTAATTGAGCATTTTTTTAGTTAAATGTATTTGAAAGGAAGATGTGTATCGCTATTATAAATGGAAAATGAGTCTCACTGCAAAGGGAAGCTAAACACAAAATAAATACACTGAAAAGAAACAATGTGATTACATGATAAGTGCTGACGATTTCCACTGAACGTTTTCCTCCTGAGATCCGGTGTCTGTTTGTTGAACGGGAATTTATTAAGAGTGGTAGAGAATTATTTAAGACAAAGCAGCTCGGAACAGAAACTTTCTCCATGGGGCAATCAAAGGGATTGAAAGCAAACCGAGACAGGCCATCGGATTCCATGTTGCATCTGGGCGCGACATGGGAAGTCACTTCCCAGACACCGGTGCGGAGAGGGGCTGTCTTCGCGCAGGTCCGCAGAGGCAAAGCGGCCGGGCTGGGGCCTTGCTGGGCTGCGCAACACCGGGGCGCCGGGATGAGGGAACAGAGACGACTGCGCGGCAGAGAGGAAGGACAAGCGAGCACGAGGAGCAGGCGCATGGCTGAGCGGGCCGCGGTCGGGAGGACGCCTGCGGGGAGCCTGTGGAGCCTCCGCGACCTGCGGCGTCTGCGGGAAGGAGGAAGAGCGAGGAAATTGTGCGCACACTTTTCCCCACCTCTTTGTCACCCATTGGATGGAGTTTGCTCCGCAGTGTCCCTCTCCACACTCCTGGTCTGTGTCAGCTCTCCGGAGCCTGTGGGCCCGCACCGCGTAGACCCGGGCGCGGGGCCGGAGGGCGAGGGGCACGGAGCTCACCCGGGGAGGCCGAGCGGCCGGGCGTTAGCAGGCGAGGGGACGCGGCGGCGGCTGACATACCTCCATTTCCTTCTCTGTGGTGACCGGCTGAGGCGGGCGGTGTGGGAGACCCCACGACGTGCTGAAGTTCTGTGGGTCTGAGCAGTCCCAGCACCTCTGCCCCCTCTCCGGGAGGGAGACACCAGGACAGCTACCGTGTTTCCCGGAAACAACACAGGGTCTTATATTTATTTTTCCTCAAGAAGACACCTAGGGCTTATTTTTGGGGGATGTATTATTTTTTTTTAAGTACGGTACAACACACATTTATTCAAATATAGTTAAGTGGTCTTCTTCTGGAACATCATCATACCTCTCCAAACCCCGAATTCCATCCTGAATTTCTTGCGACTCTATTTCCTTTAGAACCATTGGCCCCAATCTCTCATGTCGAGCAATAGAGCTCTCATGGGGCAGATGAGAAGGGCTGCGCATCTTCTTTACCGCTCCACGACGAAATGCATGGGTTGTGCAGATGCGCTGCGTAGCCACGCCCATCACTAGGTCTTATTTTCGGGGTAGGGCTTATATTGCGCAAATGCTTAGAAATCCTGCTAGGGCTTATTTTATGGGTCTTATTTTATAGGTCTTATTTTCGGGGAAATGCGATAGTGCTGGGGATCCCGCCCCAGGCAGACTGGACCAGGCACACCCACCCATCCCCACACGGGTGTCAATGAAGGTCTGCAATTTATTGAATTGAAATGAAAATGAATGGCAAGAGGAAATGAGGAGAGATATAATTAATGACACATTGTGACTTGGGAGAAGGGCAACAAACTTGCTTTTCCACAGCTTACTGTAATTGCCAGTCAGAGGACAAATTCAGAGCTGGAAGGGACTGCCAACATCATCTCCTCTAACTCCTTCACTTTATGGTAGGGGAAACTGAGTCCCGGGAGATGAAGATCTATGCCCACAGTCACAGGCAAAGAGGGGATTTGAACCCAGGTCTACCAGCCCTAAGTGCAAAGCACATGCCACTCAAGTACACTGCAGCCACAGGGGGTGTGGCTTTGCCACCTCACCAGGAAATGACACGGCGTTCTTCACGATTACATCTCCACCTTATTACTTTGCTTAATAATATATTTCAGATGGGCTTATTGCTAAAGACCCAGTATACAGAAGCAATTAAGGTAGTAAACCTATGTTTATTCTGCTCCTAACCTACCATTCCATCCAATACACTGCATTGGTTTAAATTATATGCACTTTTCTATTTTATATATATTATAATGTGTGTGTATCTGTGCATATGAATACACTGTATGTATCTATCTATATATACACACACACACATATACACACACATACTTTTTAAACTGTCAAAATGTTCCTGGTCATAGGCCAGTCTCTTTCACTCTCCTCAATGACATTGGAAAATCACTCTTTAGGTAACTTGGCATTATATTGCATTTGTTCCCTGACAGATTTATGTGGTTTTTTGTTTGTTTTCTTTTCCATTTCTTTAAATGACATTTTGAAATGTGCACTTATTTTTCTTTTTGTGAAATGCTCTTTTGTAGAAGTGAAACTTTGTTTGCATAAGAACGAAGATTTTTGTTTTAAAATGCTTGGGGTTGTTCTAAGGAGCTTTAATCTCTGGGGAAAAAACAAACTTGTAATAGAGAGTTGCATTGAGGAGCTGAGTTAAAGGGGGCCTATGTAGAGAGGAGAATCAGGGGGAGTTTGTTTTACTTTAAGATATTACAAGTATACAGCAATCTTTTCCATTAGAGTGGGGCACAGGATTTCATTTGGGTTCCAACATTAGTATGGAACTTTCTATTTTGCTCAAAGAAGTACCAAGATGTCAGAATGCTATGGATATAGGGTTAGGTAGTAAAAGGGGCATTTTCTTAGGAGTCAAAAGAGCTAAATGCAAGCTCTCATCTTCCCTAATCATCATATTCCCAGGTGCGAAATTGGGAATAACACCTCTCCAGTCTCATTGGGAACTTTTGTATCAGAAACAAGTTGCGGGGAGGGGGGAGTATGTTGGCAAAACCAGAAAGATTCCCTCTCCTGGAATCACCTGTGCTCAAATTAGAGAAATCCAACCCCTGCCCAAACTCCATAGTAGACCTTTACCCATTGAAGGGGGCTGTCAATCCATCCTCCATTTCCTCTGCTGTGGCAAAGTTTCTATCCTCCAAAGGCTCATGTGGAGCCTCCCTTTCCATGTGGAGCATTGCCAGGAAGCAACCGCCCAGTGGGGTTATATTTCCCAACCTCCTTGGCAATTCAGCGGGACCATGGGACTAAGTTCTAGCCAATGGAATGTGAGCAGAAATGAAGTCTACCACTTCCAGATGTGGCCCATTAAAAAGGGGCAGGGGTCTGCTTCCATGCTCTTTCCCGCTGGAATACAGAAGGCCAGCAGAGTGAGTTTGGGAAGACGTCTTACAGACAGAATGAACCTGGATCCCTGAATTACCCCTTGAAAGTTGAGCCTTCCAATTAGAAACAGCCAAAGTAGACTATTATGTAAGTGAGAAATAAACTTTTACTTTGTTAAGCCAATAAAGAGAATTGAGAGTATTATCTGGTATAGCAGCTGGCATTCCCTTAATTAACACCACTTTTGGGCTCCCCAATTTCCTTTTGGGATATTACCTCTCCCACTGTGGTCACCTGGAAGGGATAGCAAATCAGGTGCTCATTCCCCATGATGGAAACCAAAGAGACCGTATCTTTCCTCTCCACTCCTCAGAACAGCCAAGGAACGTGTCTTAAACTCAGCTAATCAGGTGCTGTGTCCTGGGAGAGAGTGAAAGAAGGGGAGAGGTATTTTCGTGGTCAGAGGTGATGGTAGTAGTCTGGCCACGCTGTTCTGCTGCAAGACGCTTCCTGTAATTCCTATTTTCTAGGAATTTCTAGAGAAATATTTCTAGAGTCGCCCTGGTTTCTAACCATTCCTGATCAAACTCAAGGCTCTCAGCAATCCTGTAAGCTTCTGCTATCTTTCCAATGCATTTCCTCTCCTTAAGTTAGTTGGAATTAGTTTCTTTATCCTATGACCAGGGAGCCCTAACTAGTACTAGCCCCTCAAAAGAACAAACACTAAAAATAAAAGAGCCCAGCCCATGTTCCAATTGGTATTTTGAAGATTGGGTTTGGTAAACAATACTCAAGGCAAATATAGATCTCTTAAAATATAAATATGCCTTACCTAGATGTCTCCTTGAGTTTTGCAGGGGGACAGAGGGAGAAGGGGTGGGGGGAAGAAGGAAAGAATTAACGGTGTGGTTTTCCATAAGCTGCAATAAATATAAAGACAGTGTAGTCAAGTCAGAGAAACTGTGATTGATTTATTACATTATAGTTCATTAAAAGTATTCTATTGCCTTTTTAAAAACCACCCAGTCATTAAAAAGTCTTTGTGAATACTATTTCCAACATCGTTATAAGGGATTCTTGACAGCTCTTCATTTTTAATGGCACTGTTATAAACAGGCTCCAAGACGGTTCTGCTTAGCAGGAGGCTGGTCTGGAGGTCAGTGACTAAAGGAGACCAGGCTGGCATGGTGGCCCAGCGCAGAGATTGAGTCTGAAGTTAATTTGTGTAGAGTAATTCAACTTCAGTTTCGCAGCGTAATACTAAAGGGACTTTCTAAAAGGGGCTAGAATACCAAACAGGGCTCTAAAATGTGTTTTCTCTTATATATCTGAAAGACAAGGAGAAACAACTGGAGTGTCAGATTGTCCTTAAACATCCAACAGAAAGAAATGGTACTTATATGCAATTCAAATTGGAAAAGAAAGATTATGCCTCAGGCCAACTGAAGGGAAAATGCTGGTTTTCTAATTTGTAGCAAATGGAGATGAGCTCTCAGCTGCTTTGGCCAGAGTCCCCAGGAGACTAGGCAGCCGGGGAAAGACTCCAGGGTGGGAGGGGGCCGCATTCAGACCTGTGGTCTTTTTCTCTCCTCTGCCCCCCGCCCCCCACTGTAGGGAAAATACAAGAAATACAGCTGATACCTTCAGGACGTGGAAAATGCCCATTGTGCCCCAGAAATGAATGTACAAGGCAAGCGCTTACACCGAATTCGATTCCACAAATATTTACTGAGCACTTACTAGGTCCCTGGCACCATACCAGGGGTTGTTCGGTTATGGAGATGAATAAGGCATAATATGTGCCATCAGAGCTAGGTTGAATAGTAGGGATCACAGGAACCATGAGCAAGGCCAATAATGCAAGTGCTGAAGGAATTAGAGAAGAGATCTATTATTTGTCCCTGCCAGCATCCCTGCTTCATGGGACAAGAACCTTCATTTTCTTTAGACAAATTGCCCTTCTACTCTGCTGAGGCGAATTCTCCCCACCCCACTTCATGCCCTGGCTCCAGAGCTGGGCACATGAGCCAAGTCTGAACAATCAGATCATTCCACTCCCCTGGCCCTAGCGTCAGTTCAGGCATGGACACGACCCAAGCCAGGTCAGTGAACCTCAACGCCTACACTTGGGCGGGAACTGTTGAGGAAGAAGTACTGAGCGTTCACTGGGGTTGCTCAGCCGGTGGATGCAAGCCCGGAGTCGCGGGCTCCGGCAGGAGGACCTTCTGCAGAACAAGACAGAGACAGCAGAGTTGAGACACAGACAGAGACAGTTAGTTACCTGATGACATAGTTGAGCATCTGCATCTATCTCTGCCTGAGCCTCGCTGCCCTGGGCATTTCAGAAAAGTGGGCCACTGGCACCTGAAAAGAGTCCCGATGGTCGCTAGTGCAGTAGCATCGTGTGGAAAGAAGTAAGTCAGACCTCCAGGAATCGGGGATGGCTACAGAGCAGGTGCCATAAGAACTGGTTGAAGGGCAACCTATGAAACTCCGCAGGCCTTTTATGTCCTCGATTCTATGCCGAGCCAAGTGGCCACAGTGGTTCTTGGGACTGCTGTGCCTTGCTTTGTGCCACATGATGCTGTGTACTGATCACTTGTCCCTTTGCTCTCAGATCCCTTGCCTGCCCTTGCCCTGCCCTATTCCATATCCCAGGGGACTGACCCCTGACAGTTACAGTGTCCAGGCTCCACAGCAATAGGCTCTGGTAAGTCTCCTGGGTGCCCCAGCAGGAGGAGGTTGGAAAGTGAGAGCAGGGGAAGAGCTAAAGTATTGACGTGCCCCTCTCTCTCTCCTTTGGACTCTGTGATTAGCAGTAGCTACATAGCCTCTAGGGTTCCAGCTCCCACCAGGCAGCCCCCACCATGGCTCCGGCTCCTGCAGTTGGCCCTGGTTCCTGAATGCTTGCAAAGCCTCCTGCTCAGTGTGCCCCAGACCTAGGAGCAGTAGCGCCACCTTGTCCTTGCTAACTTTGGGCAAAGTGGCTTCTCCATTCG
Organism: Cheirogaleus medius; assembly: GCA_008086735.1. Classification (NCBI taxonomy): domain Eukaryota; kingdom Metazoa; phylum Chordata; class Mammalia; order Primates; family Cheirogaleidae; genus Cheirogaleus; species Cheirogaleus medius. The sequence continues at coordinate 5,219,110 of VBSM01003206.1, forward strand.
TTATTTGCTTTGTGTGCTCTTCCAGCTTTTCTTTTTTAACTAATTCTCTACGTTAATTTACCTCTATTGGATTATCTGGCATAGACTCTGTTCCCATTATCCATTGCCATGTAACAAACCACCCCTAAACTTAGTAGTGGCTTTAGACAACAACAATCATTTTAAGATCTCGCACGGTTTCTATTGGTCGGAATGAGGGCAACAACAAAAATAAGATCACCTACCATGAAAGAAGATAACCTAAAAATAAATGCAAAATAATATTAAATTCTAGCAAGATAATGCTGATTGGAGAAGGGTCTTAACCTAAACCCTCTCCTCTCTTTGTTGAAATAGGAAATTAGCAAGTCTTAGGTGTTAAAGACAAGCATGAAACGGAGATAATCAAAAGGAGTGAAAGGGAATTTCTCACTGTGGAAATCGATGGTGATGTTTTATTTATTTATTTTTTTTTTT
>VBSM01003206.1:5219665-5245818 GCA_008086735.1 Cheirogaleus medius
TGGTTTCGAACTCCTGACCTTGAGCGATCCACCCGCCTCGGCCTCCCAGAGAGGATGGTGATGTTTTAAAAGACTGTAGCTATGCACCATGTAAAATCATCTCTCCTGCTGCCTAAATATCAGTTTGTGCACCCCAGACGCACACATCCCAGATTTGGGGAAACAGTTTGGGTCAAGACAGGCTTGCTTGTAGAGAACAGAAGACCAATTAAGCAAGCTGAAATTAAAGGAGCTTTATCTTGAGAACTCACAGCCAATCCTCTCCCTCATCCCTTTCTCCAGAAGAGTTTCTCTGCCCCACCTGCAAGCTTGAATGAACTATATCCCTCACATCTAAATGACCTGCTAGCACTAATGACACCTACTAGAGACTCTAATTTCATTCCAAACGTGAGAAGAGAAAATCTGATTGGGTGAGGAATTCAGCTCTGACTCATAGCCCCAGTGGGCGTGTGGCCCCAGGGGGTAGGCACCCCCAAAATACTGAGACAAGCCTTGGAGGGAGTCTTCAGTGGCCTGGAAGTCACTGTGGAAATCAGGGAATTAGCTCTGTCCAGAGTACTCTGCAAAGCCACTAGCAAGATGGGGAGAGCCTGAGGCAACACAGTCGCTGCAGGTCTCTGAATTGTGTTTAGCTAAAGCTTCAGGTCGCTGCCTAGAGGCCACTTGTGTCCTTTCATCAGCTGTTGATGGAATTAGGTTGTGCATACTTCTGGGTAAACATAGCAGTAGGAATGCAAATGCTCTCATCCGCAACTACTCAAAACTTATTTTTAAGTGAATCTTTTGTGCTTGTTTTAATTCCCCCGTACATCAGGTTGTTCTTATATTCTCACTTTCTTAAATTCCCAGGAGCTAAAAGTAATAATGGCTTACTACTCTGTGTCCTGGACTGACTTGTCAGACTGTTCAGTTCTAGGCTCACAGCCTGGGATGCTTGGGGAGAAGTAATTAGGGCGATTGTAGCTGACACTCCTCTGTTTTTAATGACAACAAAGATGTTAAGTAACCAAAATGGCAATCCTTTTCTCCTAATTCCTAAATTCCTGTTTACATTTGCCTAACCATTATACCGTTTTGTCCTTTTCAAAGTGGTGGCAACATATCATTATATCTTCATCCCTCTGGGTGATTAGTTAGGAAATTGATCCCCAACCTGCAACCCTCACACTAACCATTCAATAACCCAGATCAGGGACTACAGATGGGTTTCATTTCATATGCCAACTCTGATCAGTGGTGGAGGCTGCATGGAGATTTGGGTTGAAAAAGATTCTAAAGTGGAGCCAAAAGGTTGAGCTCATCTAGGTTGAGGCAGAAAGAGTGCTGGGATCAATTAGTGATGTCTGCCCCAGGCAGGGAAGGTGACATGGCAGCCTGTGAGCATATATCTGCCTCCCAGGACCAAGATACACCAGCATAGGTTCGTATACCTCCTTGGGGTATACGAACAACATTGGTCCTCATAACACCTCAGTGAAGTAGGCAGGGAGAAATGATGACCATTTGACAGATAAGGAAGACTGAGACACCAAGGCCCCCTGGAAAGAAAAGTCATGGGAGCAGGATTCCTGCACATTTGATTCCTCCTGAGAAGCAAGACCACAGAGACAAGGGGAAAGGCTCAGTACTGAGCATCTCATGATATCCTACCACTCCTTCCTGCTCTGTGGTGATCTCTTGAATTAACCAATTAAATAATTGCACTAACATTCCAGCAATAATTGTGGCAGGTATGCTAGTTGCCCCACCTCCTCTCTCACACATGGGCTCTTTGCTGTACCCCACCCCACACTCCTCCTTGCAACATACCTGGAAAATACTCTCTGGGCCACAGCTTCATATAAGTTGGAGGCATGGGCCATACCCTCATCTCTTTTCATCCCAGAGTAACTGTGCATACAGTGGTGCTTAGTAAGCACTTACTCAAAGTCAGCACCACCCTCCCCCATTATTCCAAGCAAAATTGTGAAGTAGGAAGTCCCTGAAGGCCCCCACTTTCATTCTTAGCATCTTCTTATCAATGGAGAGAGCATCTAATCAACTCCTTACCATTCACACCCGCCTTTGTGTATCACTTTTTGAGCCATCCCTCCCTAGGGTGATGACAACGTAAGATAATTAGAGGGAAAAGGGGTCTTAAGTGGATGTTCTCACCCCATTTGGGGTCATGTAAATCTGATGAAAACTGTGGATTCTGTCTTACCAAGATTTTGACCTGTCCTCAATAACAGGTACCTAGTGGAATCAGCTTATGCCAAAAAGGGCCATTTATTGACTCAAATATCAAATTCAGAAGGGGCACAGGTGGAGCTGGTCCAAAGAGTGACCAATCAATGCAGTGCTGTCAGCAGCTCTTACACTCTCTCTCTGGCTCTTACTCTCACCTCTGCCTTGTTCCGACTGAGAGCTTGGGTCTCTCCCATTGCAGGTGGGCTTTCGCCGCATGGCAGGGATGTGGTTGAACCCTCACACCAGAGAGTGGAGTTGGAAAACTCCCAGGGAAGGACTCTTATTGCCCCAGCTGGGTCAGGTGCTCACCCCTTATTTCAAGCACTGTGACCAGATCAGCTGAACTACGCCCTTCCCTCTTTGCTGGCTCTGTCATGGAAAGGGGGAATGACCTCTCTGAGAATTATAAGCCAGGTAGCCACTCCCAAATCTGCCTACAACAGATCCTTGCCTTCAGAAATGCAGACACACATCCATGCAATTTTTCACATAAAATTCTAGGAAGTTGTTGGACCCTTCAGGCCCATTCCAGGCCCTGAGATTAACCCTGTTTGCACAAAGGATTTGAATTGCTAGCAGAAGAATTCCTAATGGCTGATAATTTGCAAGGGCAGAAGCTCTTCCTGTAGCCCCTCAAATCCCATCCGGCTCTGTTCCTCTAATCTGCCCCCATTTTAGGCCTGTTTGGGGTTTTCCTTCCCCATCCTTTCTTACCCTTCCCCTCACTCTCTGCTCCAATCCCTGCTAGGGTGATGTGAAGCCATTTCTGTGCAGGGAGACCTGAAAAGGACTACACGACATCAGTCAACTTCAAGCATCACCAGAAAGGTAAAAACAATGGCACTGAATTTCACATTGTAGAGCTGCAGAGATAGAGTTCTATATCCAAAAAAGAGGGTGGGTTATTTAAAAAAAAAAAAAAAGCATAGAGGAATATTTCTCAATATTTCATAAACAGCCATTTGAAAACTCCCCTGGAGCAAATTGGAAGTCAGTACAATGCCCAGGCATTCACTTGTTAGACTTCGAAGAATGTGCACACACATACTGCATTCTTTATACATACATATTTACACACAATATGCATAAAGAATGACCTTCCCCCACTCCGCCCTTCCTCTGCCTGCAATGGTAACATTTACTGCAGATTTTATTACAAAAGCCACAAAATGAAATTCTAATCAATAATAGTTTGCAGGATGGTGAAAAAAAAAAGGGAATTGAATACATTCATAGGTAAAAGATGTTATTATCTCAGTTCAGTAACTATGAAAGAGAAATAGATGAAAAAATCTGGGTTTTATATTAAAAACCGGCACAGCTGTAGAGTTACATAATAAAGTATTGCCTGTATCCATGGAAATGGAGAGTAATTGATGCACCACAAGTTATTTTTATAAACCCAAACAAAAAAATTCAATCAGAAATGTCTTTCCCCGTTTTGGGGGCATTGTATATTTTGTATCTGTACATAATGCACACATTTAGAGTGTGAATGCACTCATTATTGATCAGCCGTGTTGAATAGGACATGCTGCTTTCCCTGAATATTCAAGATTAGAATCCTGTGGCCTAGCTCCCACTCCTTCTTGAAAGACTTCCTCTGAATAAATTGTGCAGTGCTTTAAAATTCAGGCAGTTCCAACTTGGGGGAATAAAGGAGCCCCATTCCTGGTTTCAGAGGTATCAAGGGGGCAAGATGAGAGTCCTGCGAATGCATGCACTTAAATTTCCCCCACAACACTCCCATCACCCACTACTCCAAGCACACCATCACCGCTGCCTAATCCCAGAATATTTTCATACATGCGGTGCCTAGCACAGTGCAACCGGGATGCACAGCGCATTGCGATTTATCCACTTTGCTTGGCAGTAAGAATCACCAAAGACACCTGTGAAAAATACAGATTCCAGGGCTCCACTCCAATCCCCTGTATTGGGTTCTCCAGGAAAGAGACCTGGAAATCTGCAAACATCAATGCACCTCCCCCAAGCAATTTTTGTCATTGGGCAAACTGAAGAAACATGGATGCAGAGGTGTGTCACATTTGCAGTCCAATAGAGCCCAGCACTCAGAAGGGCCCCTCTCTATTTAAGGTTCTGCTGTCTTCCCCTTGAAATTCTTAATAATTTTTAACCAGGGGCCTTGCATTTTCATTTTGCACAGGGTGCTGCAGATTATGTAGCTGGTTCTCCATAGATGCAATGATTAAGAGCATAAGTTTAGCGAACAGCCTTGGATAATAATTCCAACTTCACCACTTAACTGGTTGGAAGATCTTGGACAGGTTAGTTAAATCTCTGAGCTTCTGTGTACTTATCTGTAAGATGGAGATAATAATGATATGGACCTGATGGACTGTCATGAAGATGAAATGACACCGTGTTTGTAACATACTCACTGCTTGAAGAGAAGCAAATCCTCCATCCGTGTTCACCATTGACACGAGTTGTGTCAGACTGAGTTGTGTGAAATGGACCCTGAAGGAGGGAGGGAGATATTCCAGCTGGGAGCTGAAGAGGGATCCTAATTAAGCCCTGGCCTTCAGGCATTGAATCACTGTCCAAAGTGCCTTAAATAAAGCAACTGTGCTGTGGATCAACCTTAGATGCCACCACGACAGTGCTTAACTCTAGCTTTGCATCAGCTTCTTATCATGACCTGCTTGGAGACTGACTGAGGAAAAATCGCCGACCAGAATGAAACCCACTGACCACAGCTGGAGTTCGGGCTGGGTTGGGACAGGGTGGTGTGGCAGTGAGTGGAGGTTCCTATGAATGGCTTTCTAGCATAGGTCTCAAATCTGTCCATTTCTCTCCACTTCCACAGTCAGTCTCCTTCCCATGCCACCATCGTCCCTCCCCGGGACTATTAGACTGGCTTTCTGCTGCCATTTCAAAAATGTGTTAATTGAAGCATAATGATGTGCATTGTTTCAGGGCACATGAGATAATTTAATACAGTCATATAATTTGTAAAGATCAAATCATTGTACTGGGATATCCATCAGCTTAAATATTTGTCTTGTCTTTATACTATACACATTTGAGTTATTCTCTTCTAGCTATTTTGAAATGTACAATAGATTATTGTAAACTATAGTCACCATACTAATCTATCTAACACTAGATCTCATTTCTTTTATCAAACTGTATAGTTGCACCCATTTATCAACTTCTCTTCATCCCCCTTACTACAATTCACAACCATAAAATATATACTTTGGAAGTACAACTCAGTGGTTCTTAGGATATTCACAGAGTTGTGAAGCCATCACCACTGTCTAATTCCAGAATATTTTCATCACCCCAAAAAGAAACTCCATACCTATTAGCAGTCTCTCTCTATTTTTCCCTCCACCCAGCCCCTGACAATCACCAATCTACTTCCTTTCTGTATGAATTCGCCTATGCTAGACATTTCATGTAAATGGAACCATTTCATTGACATAATGCTTTCAAGAGTTATCAATGCTGTAGAATGTATCAGTACTTTACTTCTGTTTATTGCCAATAATATTCCATTGTACATATATAACAAATTTTGTTTATCCATTCATCAGTTGGTGAACATTTGGTTTCTACTTTTTGGCTATTTTGAATAAGGCTGATAGGAATATTTATGTATAAGTTTCTGTGTGCACACATAATTTCATTTCTCTTATTCAGATACCTAAGAGTAGAGTTGCTAGGTCACATGGCAACTATTTTTAACTTTCTGAAGACCTACCAAACTGTTTTCCACTGCAGCTGCACCATTTTACAATCCCATCACCAGAAAATCCAATTTTTCTATGTCCTTACCAATACTAATTATTGCCTGACTTTTTAATTTTAGCCATCTTAAGAGTGTGATGTGGTATCTCACTGTCCTTTTGATTTACATTTTCCTAATGACTATGATGTTTAGCATCTTTTCATGACCTTATTAGCCATTTTATATCTTTGAGGTGTAGAAATGTTTATTCATATCCTTCATCTATTTTTAAATCTGGCATCATTTGTTGAAAAGACTTTTAAAAATTAACTGACTATAATGTGAGGATTTGTTTTTGGACCCTTAATTATTTTCCATTGGTCTATATGTTTATCCTTATACTAGTATATAATGTCTTGATTACTGTAGGTTTTGAAACTTGGAGTTGTGACTCTTCCAACTTTCTCCTTCTTTTTCAAGATCATTTTAGCTCTTCTGAGGCCCTTGAATTTCTATATAAATTTTAGGATCAGCTTATCAATTTCTTCAAAAAAGAGAGCTGGGATATTGATAAGATTGCATTGAATCTGTAAATTGCTTTGGTGAGTATTGCCATCTTAACAGTATTAAGTCTTCCAATTCATGAACATGGGCTGTCTTTCCATTTATTTAAATGTTCTTTAATTTCCTTCAATCATATTTTGTAGTTTCCAGTGTACAATTCTTGTATTTATCTTGTTTAATTTATTCTTGAGTATTTCGTTATTTTGATACTGTCATAAATTGCATTGTTTTCTTAATGTCACTTTCAGATTGTTCATTGCTAGTGTACAAAAATACAACTGATTTTTATATTTTCATCTTGTGTTCTGCAACCTTCCTACTTATTAGTCTAATAATTTTTTAGTGGATTCCTTAAGATTTCTATATTGAAGATCATGTCATCTGCAAATAAAGATAGCTTTACTTCTTCCTTTCAAATATAGATGTCTTTATTTCTTTCCCTTGCCCAATTGTTCTGGCTAAAACCAGTACAATGTTGAATAGAAAGGCAAGAACAGATATCTTTGTCTTACTCCTGACCTTAGGTCAAAAGCATTCAGTCTCACACCAAGTACGATGTTAGATGTGGGTTTTCAGTAGATCCCTCTCTCTCTCCTTCCTTCTTCTCTGGCCACCTTGACCTTCTCCTTTCACTGCCTTTGTTCTTACTGATCCCTCTGCCTAAAACTTCTTCCCACTGCCCTTTTTGCTAAATAAATTCCTACTCGTCCTTCTATTGTAGTTAGTTATCTGGGCAGGGCCCCCAGACCTGTTCAGATACCACAGCTCCGTGTTCTCAGAGCTCCTCTTCCTTCATAGTAGCCATCGGTTTGTCGCTGATTATTCATGTGGTTGTTTGACTGATGTCTGTCTTCTCGCAGGACATAGGCTGCATGAAGTCCTTGACAGTGTCTGTCTTCTTGACCACTGTATCCTCGGTTCCTGGGGCAGCGTCTGGGGCAAGGTTTTCAGGAGATAATTAATAAATGAATGAATGCAATCAAACCAACCAACTTGTATGGACACAGCTCTTGGCTATGAGGATACTTAACGGTTCATTATTCTTTCTCCCCATGGCAAAAACTTTGCCATGCTTTGGAAGAAAAGACCTACTTTAGATTCTAAGGTGGCAAAAATCTCTTTGGAGATGACGTTTAAGCTGAGTAGGTATTACAAATCCTTCCCACTGTTCATGAAACCTCTCTGATTTCTGCCGGTCATAGATAATCTCTTCCTTCTCATAATGTCTACAGTGTTTCACCCACATTCCTCTTAAAAGCATTTATAATTTTCATTGTGTTATCATCACACACATGTTAGTCCTGTCTCCTCAGCCCTTTAAAGGCAAAAACCACACATGGTGTGTTTTGGTACCTTCTCATCCCCCAAATTAGTCTTCAGACTGTGTTGAGTGTGCAAAAGAATGATGGTCACTATGAAGTGTGTAATTTAAGGATGTTAAAAAATACAGTTTTGTTTAATCCAGTTTCATTCTCAAGTATATGTTTTTGTATTCTTTTAACATTAAAAATGTTATGGCATTTTATCAAATCACAACTTGGTTAGAGAAGAAAAAAATAAAAAATGTTATGGCATTTGAACTCTAAATAAAAATCAATGCTTTGCTGACTCTATTAACCAAAACCTCTAACTATCCAAATGTGGTCACAGCAAATCTTGTACTCCAGTCAGTCCAGTACCTCCCTCTTCTGCCAACATCACATTCCACATTCCTCCCATCTGTGCTTAGTCAAGCCATTTTCACCCACCCAGAATGCCTGCCTCTTTCTACCCATCTTTTGGGGACCATTTAAAATCCTACCTCATCCTTGAAGTCATTCATGATCACTTCTCCATCCAGAGACATGCTGAACTTCAATCTCTGCCATTTAGGTAACACTTGCTTCTTCTGATTTCGTCATGACCTCCATTTTCCTGAATGTTTAATGGCTCTTCAAGCCAACTGCAAGCTCCCTACAGTCATAGGTTTTGCTAAAGTCCCTTTCCATGGTCCCAGTACACCCATGGCCACAGTCACCAGAACTGGAAAAATAGCCATTCCCATGCCCAGAACTCAATTCCAGAACTATCACATTGCCCAGACTTCAGTCTTGGTGTTATCCGGGCCCAGCTCCCTACCTTCCCCTACCAGATCTCCTCTTGCATTGGTCTTTCCTTGATCTACACCTTACTTCACTTTATAGCTTGTCTCATGTTTTTGTTTTAGCTCTAAGTTGTGATGCTGGCTCTGACCTATCACTTCCTATGGATATTGGCTCCACTCATCACAGTAACAAGACAGAGTGGCCACACCCAGACTCTCTCATACACTGTTTCCTCCTCCTCCTGCCAGCAGAGGAATATCAGACTGCAGGAACTAGCTCTCGGTCATGTTGAGCATCCCTTGGTCCCTGGCAAAGTGCCTTGTGCACTGCAGCATTCCAAAATGGATATCAGAGTATTAATTTTAAAGAGAAAAGGCAGTGTGGAAAGAGTATAAGACACAGTAAAGTTGGAAATGTTTTCTTTGTGTAGATGCAGCCTACATAACGAGATTCTTTTTTATGTTTGGAAAACTGGGATAATTCTCTACCCTGGTCTTTCCACACATATTGTGAAATAACTTTATTGAGGGAGAAATGAAGTCCAGAGTGAGTTCTAGGCAACAAAGGGAAAAATTCCAACTCATTGATCATAAAGCATTATTAGTTTAGGATTTTGTTGTCGTGGTTGTTATTTCCCCAAAATGGAAGTCCTAAATTCTAGATGAGCAAACAGTTCCTGGGTACTGGATTTTATGCCGCAGTGTGTTGGTCAACCAGCTCTCAAAATAAGACAAAGCATACAAATAAACACATACACATACACACACACAAACCTAGGTTTGTAGTGTTTAACAATTTCCTGTATGGCTTATTCCAGGCTACCAAGTATTTTACCAATGGCTTGTAGAATCCTTGCAGCTTGTAAAAACAAGTACAACTCAGCACCATCACCCCGTTATACAAGGGACCGTGTCTGGTGCTACGAGAGACACAGCGCCCCTCCCCTTGACCTCAGCGAGCCTATAATCCAGTGGAGACACAAACACACCTACTTTGACTAATTGCTTTGGGTTTTTCCCCCTAAAGAACTCTGCATCAGCCTTGGTATCTATCGTTATTTGGATCCCATCAAGGTAAATACAATAAGTCTCCCAAAGGTTCAATTCTCAAAGACTGAAAAGTTGACCATTTGTAATAATACAGTTATAATACTATCTATGCCAAATGTTCTACCTTATTATATTTTTAAGACCTACACTCGAATAGAGTTCTTGGGTAATTTTTTTCAACATTAAGGCTTTTGTGGCTAGACACAACTAGGCTTTCAAGATATTTAAAGACCATTAGAAAAAAAAAAAGTCCTCTCTTCAACAGAAATTCTTTGATGGAACAAGATAAAATTCCTCCATTTGCTCTCAGATTTTGTATTATTTATGAGCAAATCACAAATCACAAGGGGAGGGGCAGCAAATAGAGATGAAAGCATGTCATGGAAACACATGCTGAGGTTATTGCAGCACGTATGGAAAATATTCCCCTGCTCCTCAGCCAAACACATAAAACGATCTCTGTGGCAACACAGCTCGCTCAGTCGTGAGGCTAGTGAGGTACCTGCAGAGATTTCTGTCTCCAGTAAGGAGTGAAGTCTTTGAGATTTGGATTTGTTTTGCAAGTGAATTTTAGGAGAAAATCAAGACTGAAGGCAAGACTAAAGTAACCAGGAAAGGTTACTTTAATAGGTTTCATTAAGAGGGAGCCATTATCTGACAGCACTTCTCATTAGGCTCCAAAGGTCTAAATACTGAAATAAGAGAATGCTATGCTCCATGCAGCTCGCTTTGAATTTGGCCACTAAATTTTTCTTCTTTCAAGTTGTGCTCAGCTTTTCTGCTGTGGGCACCATGTTCTCCTGCCTCGGCTGCGGCAGTTCCTCCCACTAGAACTGGATTCTCTGGGGATCCAGAACCCTGAAACCGGAAAGGGTCATATGTTTGTCGTGATGCAGCCTCTTACTGATGATCGGGTGTAGATGTTCAGCTACTCTGATTCCCTCCCGCTTCTTTATTTTATGTTTTACTTTTATTTATTTCTTTTCAAAATATTAATTAAGGGGGTACAAGTATTTTTGTTACATGAATATCTCGTATAATGCTTAAGTCAGGGCTTTGGGTGTGCCCATCCCCAGGACAGTGTTCACTGTGCCCGACAGGCACTTTTTATCCCCCGCTCACCCTCCCCCCCTTCCCCCTTCTTGGTTTCTGATGCCCTTTGTGGCCCTGCGTCCCCCCGTTAGCTACTACTTACTAGTGAGAAATGCGGTGTTTGGTTTCCATTCCTGCGATACTGCACACTGGACAATGGCCTCCAGTTCCATCCAAGTTGCTGCAGATGACATTACTTCATTCCTTCTATGGCTGAGTAGTACTCCATGGTGTACATATACCACATTTTCTTTATCCACTCATGAATTGAAGGGCACTTAGGTTGATTCCACATCCTTGCCCGCATGCTTCCATAACTTCTATGTTTCCCTCTGAGAAATTTGCTAACACTCTTTAGTATCTAGCTGGGAGGGTAGACAAGCCCACTGGGCTTCGGTGCCAGATAGAGGGGCCTGGACTCGAAGCCCTTCCCCCACCCCTCCCCTCATTAACCTGTTGTCCTTAACTATCCAGTTCAAATGCATTTGCAAAAATTTGTGTAACCTCCCCAGCCAGAAGGAATCTCTCCCACTTCTTGTCTCCCAAGAGACTCAGTTAGGTGTGGACCCATTGTCCTTGCTCGGTTGGAGCCTGCTTGGAGCAGCTGCAGTCCATCCTACTCACATTCAGCCAGCATAGTTGAGTGCCTGACAATGTCTAGCACAATGCCTGGCACACTGGAACCTCCTTAAGGGCAGGTGGCGTGTCTGTTTTGGTCATTGCTTCTGTGCTTTAGCAGAAGGTTTGACAAAAATTAGACATACTAGAAATGTTTGTTAGATGTAGAATAGGCACATGAGTAATAGATTAATTAATATATTTTGTAAGAAATGATGCATAAATCAATGGTGGCCAACTGTGAGTTCTTGAAAGTTCTTTTTCACCGTTGTATGCCTGGTGTTCAGTGTGTTTATGCTCAATAAATGATTAGTGAGTGAATTAATCAGTGAATCAATCAATCAATTCAGTGGCCTTGTGTCTCCCATTGCTCCATGGAAGTCCATTTGCAGCCTAAGAGTACTGCCAAGTGCAGTTTGAGTAACACTGTATAATTAGAACCAATGGAACAGATTTCACACAAAAACAGATGAGTTTTCCCTAAATCAGTGATTCCCAACCAGGGCAATTTTGCCCACCAGGGGATATTTGGCAATGTCTGGAGACATATTTGGTTGTCACAACTGGGAAGATACTGCTGGCATCTTGCGGGTAGAGTCCAAGATTACTGCTAAACATCCTACAATACACGGGACAGCCCTTAAAACAAAGAATTGCCCACCCCCATTGTCAATAATGTGTGAGAAATCCTGATTTATATGATCAGCTATGAAGATGGTTTTTTTTTTCATAGCAACATATTAAAACGTGGGCCAAAATGATTGACGCTTTCTATACAGTGGCCTGCCTCATTCACAGAATCATAGAAAGTTAGGGTTGAAAGGAACACTAGAGATCACGTAGCCCAAACTCCTCATTTTATAGTGGGGACCCTGCAAGTCCAGAAAGGGCAGTGAAGGCTCAAAGTCACGCAGCTGGTAAATGGCCACACCAGGACAAGAAGCCAAGCACCCAGCTCCCAGCTCCCGGGCCGTGCACAAGGCCTCTCCCCACTCCCTTTCCAAGTGCCAAGAACAGAACCTCCCTTCAACTCCCACCTGCATGTTCAGCCCCAGGCCAGATACTGTAGCACGTGGTACCCTTGGGCTAGAGCACCCTTCCCCGACCGCCATCATTCCCATCCTACATCAGTGACTATCACAGTATCCATGAACCACCCAAGCTAGTCTTTATGTAATAATTTTATTTAAATTGACACTGACTTTTTTTCTTAAATAAAAGTTTAACAAGTAACTGTTTCATCAGTACCATGAGTAAAAGCTGGTATCATTTGCCATAGTTAAAAAAGAACTAAAAACTGGCACAATACAAACAAAAATGCTGCTCAACGCCGCCTTAATATCGCTGCCCCTTTAAGTCTCTGAGTCTGAGCCCTGCCTTCTCTTTGTTATAAAGGGAGATTCACAAGTGTAGGAGGTGTTAGAGGCATACTGGCACCAAACTGAGACCTTCTCCATGTAGTAAGAGGAACTGGGAAAAAATCACCAAAGGAATGCATTTCTTGCTCTGTACTTCAATATTATTTTTTATCATGCCTATACATCACTTAAAATCATCTTGTGTCCCCTCAGAAGTATACTCATTTTGGACAATATCGTATTAGAGGAGTAAGACTGACCAAAGTTACTCCTGCCCTCTCCAAGACAAAGATGTCGGCATCTTGGGCTCTTCTTTGCTCCCGTGCCGCATGCAATTATCATATAGGAAGAGCAAGTGAGGACTCATTCAGTCCGTTGCAGACTTTCACAGGACACCTCTCAGCTGGTAGGGGGATGGTAGGAGCATTCCATGTTCCCCACGGACCCTCACCCTTGTAAAATCCTTCTCCCTTTGAGTGTGGGTTGAACCTGTGAGCATGACTGCACCATACCTGTGATAGTTACCTTTTATGGCAGAAGGGGAATTATCCCGGGGACCCTACCTAACCACGTGATTGCTTTAAAATCAGATTTTCTTTAGCTGGTTTCAGAAAAGGAAGTCAGAGAGATGCACTCCAGCTCTCCTGGAATAAAGCAAACATCCACGTTGCAAACTGCCTATGGGAGCCACGAACTCTGGATCCCTCTCGGAGCCAAGAGCAGTTCCTGGCCAGCAACTAGCGGGAACATGGGAAACTCGGTGGCACAATTGCAAGGAAATGAATTTAGTTAACAACAACAATTTAGGTTTTGGAAGCGGACCCTGAGCCCAGACTTCTGATGCAGAGAAACTGAGATAACAACTTGTTGTTTTAAACTGAAAAGATATTGTGGGAATTTGTTACATAGCAAGAAAAAACTAATATAAAGGGAAGCAGAGATGAATATGGCAGGCTCCCTGGCATCAAGGAACTTATATTCAAGTTCTGGAGGGAGATAAGATGCATATAAAGTAATTTTAATATTAATCAGTGTATATAATTAATATTAATCAGGGTATATAAGTGTGTGCCTGAGAAAGATACAAGCAATGTGGAGAAAGAATTGTGACTGAAGAAAATCAAGGAAGGCTTCATGGAGGAGGTGACATTTGCACAGGCCTTAAAATTTTAAGGGAATTTCAGCATGTAAAGAGGTGGACCCATTGCAAGCATCTTCTGGAGTGACCAGGTTCCTGCTTGGCCTTGGATACAGGGCCATACAATGTGTGGGCTCTGGGTTCAGTTTGTCTAGGTTCAATCCTTGCTCTACCACTTACTAGCTGTGTGACTTGAACAAGCGAATCAAGCTCTCTGATCTTCAATTTCCCCATCCGGGAAAGAGGGGGGATAATAACAGTGCCTACCTCTGGTAGACAAAACAACGTAGCCAGAGAAGAGCAGAGCCTGCCTTCCTTGCTCGTGCTGACTGCCCACCACTCCTCGTGGTGTGCAGTGGACGCGAAGCTTCTGAGATCGAACGCCCTCCTGGATGTGCCGCCAGCGTTTGCAGGGCCCAGGGCAGGACTGCAAATAGAGGCCCACATACCATATGTCTGGATAGCTACAAGTTATAAATCAAGCTAAAAGCTGTTAAATAAAATACGTTCTATCCTCCCACTTTGGCAAAATATAACCACAAAATGTGAAAGAAAAAAATGGTATTTTAAAAGATTGGTTCATGCTGCCTTGCCTCAATTTGGGACACCTCCGAATGGCTGTCTCAGCTCCAGAGCTCCCGATATGATCAGCTGAGGCCTCAGTTGTAGCCATATGGAGGATCAGTTTCCCCTTTTGCCTTGTCCTGCCTTCCCTACATTCTTACAAGAGTGTCTCCTGAGAACACTTCCCTATCAGCATTCCACATGCAAATCTGTTCCCAGATACCCGGTCCAAGGCAACCATCCTCTTGAGCCTGATTAATTGGGCAGAGGAATTTTCACCTGTGGAATATCTCCCTGCAGGTGGTCTTTCTAATCTGCACCTTTAGCTCCCAGGCCCCTTGCCCTCCCACATGCTGGTCCACACCTGAGGGCTTCAAAGCCAGGAGTCGCAGCGAAGGAGGGAACCGTTGCTGTGACCTCTCTATTAAAGCAGAGCGGTCCACCCTCCTTTGGCAGTTTGCCACGGCAACACTCCACCTTGGGGGGACCAGCTCTGCGCGCCGATCGCAGTCGGCATTTAGAAAAACATTTAATTATGTGCAAAGAGAGAGTCCATGTGTCATTTGTTGGCCAGGTTTGTTTGGGACTTTATTATCATACATATCACTGTAGCCTATTATTCCCCAGCAGATTGGACAAGTTTCAAGGTTAATACAAATGTTCTGACAAATTGTTATTTTGAAAGTGATTGAAGGAAACGTCCCACTCAAAGCATATGTTTGACCTTTTAGGGGAGGAAAAAGAAGAAAATGCTTGTGGAAGCCTCATGCAGTCTGAGTTCTTTTGACAGCTCTAAATTGTTTGGCGAGTGCTGAGTTGCTCTAAGCACCATAGAGACCAACATTTCCTTCCGAAGTCCCTCTCCCTTCACTTGGACCTGTCACTTTAAGTAATAATGATAATAATCGTAATGTAATAAGAAGTTGCATGTTTTAGCCAGGCCCGGGAGCTTTGTGCATTACCTCATTCAGTGTTCACACTGCACTCCGAGAAGTCACAACTCTTTTCACCTCCATTGTGTAGAAGAGAGAACTGAGGTTTAGAGAAATTAAATGACTCGCCCAAGGTCAAAATGTCTAAGTGCCAGAACTTAGACGAAAACCCAGGTCTGTCCGCCTCCAAACCACCCAATTACTGCTCGTCTTCAGCTGTAGCTTCAGGATCCCACAGGTGCTGCCAGAGACTCAAATGCCCACAGCTATTTCCTGGCAGATTTCCAATTGCCGGGGTCTGTATCTCTGCATCTCTCGGGATTTTTTCTGGATCTTCCCAAGGCTGCGTCGCCCGTGCAGAGCAGCCCAGCAGTGCTGGGGAACTAACCCAGGAAGAAGCCCCCAACCAGTGTGTCCTGGGAGTTGGCATATGAACATGCCAGCCCTCGCCCCTCGGGAGAGATGATTCTGAGTCCTGTGTTATCCACTGTTTCTCGGTATTTCCTTCCAGGGCTGAGCTCCAGCCCCACACTGTGCTACCTGATTAATGATGCACCTTTTATTGGCTGCCTTCTCTTCCCTGTATCGCTTCTCCGCAACCCCACTAGTGTCCTCAGCACCTCCCAAATGAACTACTTGCACTTAAATCTTGAGCTCGAAGTCACGTCTGGAGTAATCCAAACTGAGATGGGGGCTCCGTGAAAATGCCCCTGGGATTAAGCTACCTGGGGCCAGTGGAGGCTGAGGAAGGACAAGTCTTGGGCTGACCCATGCTGCTCCCTGATGATAATAGCGACTTGTGATAATTCTACCCCCCCTTACTTTGTTCCTAACATTAGTGACCCCAGGTTACCTGCCAATCACCCTGGTGTTGGCAGGAAACTGCAATTACAGGTAAAATCTTCCCTGAGGAGAAGTGTTTCATGAGAACTTTTATACCCAGAAGTTATAGACTTAAGGCTTCCAGGGACGCTAAAGGGCACAAACAATTCAGAGAATTTAAACCAAGGCCTCTAGGTGTGATTTCTCCCCCAGCCCTCCAAGGCAGCGTGCACAGTAATCTATGGCTGTCAAGTCCACGCACTCTGCCCTTAGATGCCCTAGTGCCCTTTGATGCCCTAGGTTTGAATCCTGGCTCCAGTATTTACAAGCTATGTGACCCTGGGGACAAAGTTCTCGGTGACTTCATTTCCTCGGTAGTAAAATCATGATAACAGTAATATCTACCACCTGGCTGTGAGCACAGTGTGATTCGTATAAAGTGTTTGAACAGCGCCTGGCACATAGTAAATGCTAGATAAGAATTACCTATCACTGTTACACTAATATTATCACTAATATTAGTATTATTATTGTTAGCATATTGAGGAAGAGATGGGGAATGAGCACCCAATAAATGTAAGATGCTATTTACCAAGTTCGCATAACTCCCTTCTCGTAGGGCTCATTTTGCCATTTACAGAAACACAGTGCAAATCAGTAATTTGCAGAGTCACCAAGATGCATGAATTTGCTGACGAGTCTGAGTCCCTCTCTGCCGGACCTCGGTACTGTACACCTGTCCAAGTGGCACGTTACAGAATTCCAGATCTGCTGGAAAAGTTGGTTAAGGGAGAGTCTGTCCTGAAGTACTACTTTTATTCCTCAGATAAAGACCCAGTGCTGTCTCACAAGCAAGACCCACCATGACCGACCTCCCAGCCCTGACCTAACCTACGTCTTTTTGTTTGTTTGTTTGTTTGAGACAGAGTCTCACTCTGTCCCCCTGGATAGAGTACAGTGGTGTCACTGTAGCTCACTGCAGCCTCAAACTCCTGGGCTCAAGCAATCCTACTGCCTCAGGCCCCTGAGTAGCTGGGACTATAGGCACACACAGCCACACCCAGCTAATTTTTCTATTTTTGGTAGAGACCGGGTCTCACTCTTGCTCAGGCTGGTCTCGAACTCCTGACCTCAAGCAATCCTCCCACCTCAGCCTCCCAGAGCACTAGGATTACAGGCATGAGCCACCACGCCCTGCCCTACCCAACCTTTATTACATGTCTTTTCTGCTTTGGGGAGCTGCCTCACCCCAGGGCCCCCCAACACAGCACTCCGTCTAGTCCAGCTTCTTTGCAGTTGCTTCTGCCTTTTCCTATCTTTCCTGGAAACCCTTTTCAAGGGGTCCCCTAGACATTCTCTTTCTGCACAAGATCATTCGTTCAACCTGACCCACGTTCACTTAACCCCTTAGCATCCTTCCTGGCTCATCGTTCATACCCATGGGGCGACTCATTCTATTTCGTCTTGTGAGAAGGAAAATGCCTGAGGTTTGTCATCAAAAGGCCTGGGCACAAATCTCTTTTACCTCAGCAAAAGCACGTAAGCCCCTGAGCCGCGGTGTCCACGTCTGTTACCGGTCACCGAGTCAGAGGTGCTGGGCGATGACACCGGCGGGAGCGACTGGCCCGCACCTTCTTTGCCTGGTGGCAGGACAATTCTGAGACTGTTCTAGAGCAAGTTCGGCAAACTTTTTCTTAAAGGGCCGGATGGCAAATGTAGATACAGATAGTAAGTATTTCAGGCTTTGCAGGCCGTATGGTTTTTGTTGCAACTGTATACTTCAAACAGTGCATAAGCAAATGAGCGTGGCTGTGTTCTAACACAATTTTCTTTGGAAAAACAGGCTGTTCTAAAATGTCTGAGAAGGTCCCCGGGGACTGGCGCACGCTGCCCCCACTCGCTAACACATCATTTATTGTCTTTCCTGCCTCCCCCGCCTCCTCGCTCTGCCCCCTCGCCGCATTTGCTGGGGTCTCCGCCCAAATCCTGGTCTTGGTTCTGCTTTTGGGGAAACCCAAACTGAGACCAAGGGCTACGAAGGCCAAGGGTGAGGAGCCATGAGGCCACGTAACGGGAGACTCGTCTGATGGGGACAGCGGGGTGCTCCAGGCAAAGGGCACGGCACAGCACAGCCCCGAGCAGGGAGGACTCCGGGCTGCCTTGAGAAGCTGCGGGAGCACAGGGTGGCTGGAGCACGAGAGGACGTGGGAATAACAGTCACGTGGCCAGCGAGAGCGGTGGGGACAGCTCCCAGGGAACCTTAGGGACGTACTAAGGCCTCAGGTCTAGACCCTGAGGCAGTGGGGAGCCACCGAGTGTTTGAGAAGTCAGGTGGGCTTACATGATACGTGTGCACCAGCCAGGCTCCAAAGGGGCCACCAGAAGCTCCACCCACCTGCCCTCCATCCCCTGCCCCTATTAGTGACCTACTCACCCCTAATCACTTAGAATCCAGGCAGGAGATCAAAAACATCGCCTTAAAACAGACCCACAAATGGTTAAGTACCCTCCATCAACAGGGGATAGAGGGAAAATAACCAATGAAAATACACAATAAAACAATACAGAACAGGGCTGTGGCACTCGGGGCCTGCCAGCTTATTGCTTAGACTTGGAGAAGGCTTGTGTGGTAACTGCATTGGATTCTGCTGGCTCCCTGCCAACTATTTCACAACACCCTTTACTCCTTCCTGCTTTGTGCCCTTGTCTTGAAGAAGGGATGTTATGAAGTCTTCAATGAGGAACCCTGCAATAATAGTCCCTTTTTCTGCCCCCCACGCCCTGCTCATCATATAGGCAAGAAAAAAGAAAATGTCACCCACTTTTTCATGTGCTTATATTTCTTCCAGAAACCCCCTTCTTCCAGGCATGTAGACGCTTCTGAACGTAGCATCATCTTGACGGATAGCCCGGGACTGTCATGGGCTGAAAAGATGTCCATTACCTCCTCTATAAGAATCCACCCCAGTATTTGGAACTTGTGGATGGAATAAATACATGAGGACACAGAGAAGCTCTTAGAGGACTCTTGGCACTATCACCAGGTTGGTGGTGACCTTTTCTTAGGAGAGGTTTGAGGGGGCAGCCCCCCTGATCCATGTGGATGACTTCAGTCTGTAATAGCCTCCAGGTCTTGCAGAGGTAGATTTCAGGACAAAGGACCACACTTCTCTGCGACTAAAGCCACTTGGCCAGAGACCACATGCCTTATGAGCACGTCAGAGGCACCCTTTCCCTCTCGCAGCCTTCCCGGATACTTGTCCTGAACATGTGAACGTGTGTGTGTTGATGTGCATGTATTCATTGGGTTTCTTCTGGATCATTCTGAGGCAACGATACTGCTCCTCCAAGTAGCAGCCGGGCTGACTTATTTGCAGACCCAAAGAAAAGCCCTGCCATTGCTATATCTCCACCAGAGGTATCACTTGCATTCTGAAGTTGGATAGGCCTTTCCAGTTTTTTTTTTGTTTTCTTTCTTCTGCTATATTTTTGACAATGGTGAACTGAATGCAGTCCTCGGCCAAGTTGTCAGGGGAATCATAAATCCTGCAAAGCCAGGAGTACCTCTTTGGTTAATGTTTCAGGTAGATTTCTTCTGGTTACAACTGACAGAAAATCCATCTCATGCCTGCGTAAGCAAAAAGGAAATGATTAGGCAAAGCCCACTAAGAAGACTGGGGGTAAGGCTGGCTGCAGGTGTAGCTTGGTTCTTTCTTTTGTATTAAATGGGAAATACACCATTTATTATTTTTTAAGTCACTTCATGATTGTTTTAAATAATTGCTTTATATACAAGAAGAAGTTACCAAAATTTATCACTTACTAGCAGTGGCTTTGAAATATTTTTTGACCCCCAATAGCAAATATATTTCATTGTAATCCATTTATTCTTTTCCTTTCTACTTCATTTATTAATGCTGGTGATGACCATTTAATTTATTTTCACAACTCAACAATGGGTCATAACCTGCTGTTTGGAAAACACTGTCTTAAATATTCTGATCAAACTTTTCTATTGAAGTAGGAAAGGGGGAGGGTAATGTGTCAAGGGGACTCAGTTTCTCTCTCTTTCAGCTGAGTCTTGCCTGTGTGGGGGCTTCATCCTTTGGTTCCACATCAGGCCAAGATGGTACCAGTTGTTCTAGACCCTACATGCTCTCTGCTTTCATGCTAGAGGCCTGTTACTCTCCCAGCATCCTCAGTAAAAACCTCATCATATCTCATTAGCTTTGATTTTTTTCCCTGTGGGCTTTGATTAAATCAAGTACCATCCCTGAACCGATTGCTATGACCAGAAGTATCTTATTTGCAGACTGGCCTTGATGTTGTACTGTATCTCTGATGAGGCATGGAGCTCTATCCAAGCTCATGAGCTGAACATGGGGGAGGGAAGATCAGGGCATGCTTACAGAATAAGGGCTAAGGGGAACAGAACTACAAATATGATAAATGTCCTCTACAGGGTTAGGCCTAATCACAGGTGTAACTGACAATTAGCTTGCGATTGGCAAATGGGAGTCTCTGCCCCACATGTGGCCTTCCTGACTCACCAGTGCCAGGGGTAACTTTACCAGAAGCTTTCTTTGCATAATAGGTAATAAAGCTTAAGGTACAAATATCTCTAGGAGAGAGGAGTCGATTCAGACTAAAGTGTAAATGGCTGATGCAAAAATATTTTTGATTGTGGTGGAAGGGAAAATGTATCTGTCTTAGTCCATTTGGGCTGCTATAACAAAATACCATATACTGGATGACCTATAAGCAACAGAAATTTATTTCTTACAGTTCAGGAGGCTGGAAAGTCCAAGATTAAGGCACTAGGAAATACAGTGTGTGGTAAAGGCCCATTCCTCAGAGAGGGCCATCTTCTCTCACTCACATAGTGGAAAGGCAAGAGATCTCTCTTTTATAAGGACATTAATCCCATTCATGAGGGCTGCCCTTGCATGACCTAACCACTTCCCAAAGGCCCTGCCTTCTAATACCATCAACTTGGGGGTTAGGATTTTGACATATGAACTGGGGGGGGTGGGGGCACAAGCATTCAACTCATAGAAGTGTCATAGGAGGATTCATGCAGTGGAGTGGAAGGGAGGCATAGATAGATAAGAGAGGTGCAAAGAAGAGAAAACAACCTTCCCATCACAATTTGACCTGCTCTAGTATACTGGAGAAATCATCATATTTTAAAATAAGTTCAAATGGAGCTTCCACATTGTACAAAGAAAGCTCTTCTTACTACTAGGAGTAGAAGGAGGAAATGGAAAATACCTACCTTGCCCTCAGAAGAATTGCAATTTACTTGGAAAACAGAATATATGGTCCAAAATCAGGACTACTACTTATTGTAGTGGAGCTTGCACCATGAATGATGTCCTCTAAAACTGTGCATAGGACAGTCTGTAAAACCAAAACAGTGGACTGTAAAGATGTCTTAAAGTAAATCATCAGCAAATCTAAGTAAATTTAGGGATGCATTCCCCAAATTGTGTTCTGTGGAATAATAATTCTTCAGGATTACAATATTCTATTGAATTAAAAATTTTGAGAAATGCCAAGTTCAAAAGTCCTTTATTGGAGGACTTCTCCAAAGATTTAGTGTGCAAACATGTACAGCTGGTCTCCAGGAAAGGAGTATAGAATATGGCACTTCCAAATAGACTTCCCGATTGAGTTATATGCAATAAAACCACACTTTGCAAAAAGCTGACTCAGTGCAAAGTGAGTGATGGGTATCTTTCCTCTTTCAAGGCTTGGTTACATTCATTCAACAGCTCATTATTGAGCATCTACTCTATGCCAGGCACTGCACCAGGTGTTGGAGATATACCTGTTACGAACGACACAGACAAGTTTCATGCCTCTGATGCTTACAAAAATTTATTGAGGTCAAGGCCAATGTTATAAGAACACAGAGGCAAAAAGATTCCAGTCCAGCGCTCCCAATGCTGACAATGTAGGGAGGACATGGACCTACAGACAAAAATTTGCATATAATAATCGCAAGGACTGAAATGAATATTTATGCAAGTGAAATGGGAACACACAGAAACAGGGCTACACTTGGGTGGGTGTGGAGTTGTTAAGGGGAGGCTTCATCCAGGAGGGAGTATATGAGCAGAGCCTTAAAAGATGAAGAAATGAAGCCCCAAAGAAGTGAAGTGACTATAAAGCCACACGATTTAGTAGTGGCATATGCAGAAGGAAAAACCGCTAGGACTCCAGGAGGGCCAGCAGCTAAAGCTGACCTCTCTGGGGTTCTTAAGGGGAGCTTTGGCCCCTTTTAGAGTTAGAAACATTAAGAGAGGGGAGATGTGAGCCAGTTCAAGAGAGCTGCCACATGACAGCTCTCTAAGTCTGTGTGCATCTGGTAAGCTCCATGCAGAGCTGAGCAGCTCTGATCTTAGCCAAAGAACAATCTTGTTTCCAAGGTGTGCTTGCTGGCAATTCAGATTACACCTTCCACTCGAACAGAGAAGCTGGGACTGATGCCAAACTCACTGTAAGCCACTCTGGTCCTTAAAAGGGCACTTACGGAGCTGTAGGAAATCTAAACTGGATCATTCACTCAAGACAGAAGAGCTATCATAACCGTAAAATTCTCATTCAGCTCAATTCAATCAGCAGTAACAAAGGGACTAATTTTTGCCAGCTCTGCCACTAACCAATTTTTTAAAAAATTATTATAGATGAATAGATATATTATAGATATGCAAATAGATGTGGATATGATATATACACATGTATATACCCAAATCATAAGTATATATCTTAATAACTTACTACAAACTGAACATACCTGTCTAAGCAGCACTCAGATCAAAATATAGGCCATAACCAACACCACGGAACCCACTCCACCCCCAGCCCCCACCTAGCCTTATGTTTCCTTTTAATCCCTCCCTCTAAGGTAACCACTGTCTTTGCTTTCAACAGCATGGATTAGTTTTGCCTGTTTTGTGTTCCATAGAAAATGGATCAAACAGTATATACTTTTGTGTGGTGTCTTCTTTTAATCCTTATGCTTGTGAGATTCATTCGTATTGTTGCATGTAATTGTAGATGATTATTCCTACTGATGAATAGTATTCCATTGTGTGACTATACCAGCCTTAACTTATCTGTGCCACTGTGGTTGGGCATTTGAGTAGTTTCTACTTTTTGGCTACTACAAAGTGTGCTCTTATAAACACTTTAGTACATATCTTGAATGATCACACATATGGATTTCTTTTGAGTATATTTCCAGGAGTGGAACTTCGGTGTCGTTGGATGTATGTAAGTTCAGCTTTATTGTCCAACAGTTTTCCAAAGTGGTCATAGCAATTTACATTCTAACTAGAATGTTCCAGTCGACCCATGTGTTTAGAAGCTCCTGGCATTTTCTGTCTTTTCCATTTTAGCCATCTGGACGATGTATACGTGGTATTGCATTGTAGTTTTCATCTGTGTATCCTTGACGGCTAGTGAAATGTGTCCTTTTTGCATATGTTTATTGGTTGTTTGAATACTCTCTTTTGTGAATTATCTATTCAAGTATTTTGCTCATTTTTCTGTTAGGTTATCTTTCTCTTCCATATTGGTTTAAAGGAGTTTTAAGTATATTTTTGATATGAGACTTTCATGAATATACATGTTTGGGGGGCTGCCTTTTCACCTGATTGTGCCTTTTGATGGATGGACATTTTCAATCTTAATACACTCCAATTTAGCAATTGTTTTTCTTTCATGTTCAGCATGTTTTGTGTCCTGTTTAAGGAACCTTTACGTACTCCAAGGTCATAGATATTTTCTCCTGTTTTCTCTAAAAGCTTTATTATGTTGCCTTTCACACTTAGGTCTGAGATCTATCTGGAATTAATATTTTTTGTATGGTGTCAAGTGAGGGTCAAAATACACTTTTTTCATATGAATATCCAATTTACACCTGACAAGTTTTAATACTGAGGTAAGACCAGCAGCAGATTTTTCTTTTAAACAAACCAGCATGGGATAGAGAGAGAGAGATTCTGGCTAATCTGGAACATACTATTAAAGCAGAAAGAGAAGAGTCTTCATATTAACATTGATATGACTGTACTTAGGGCTTTGTGTAACTGTCCTTCAAAATGATTCTAAATCTGCCTTTCTAATCTAACGACTCATCATTTTCCACACAAAGCATCAAACCCAATGACTAATTGTAGCTACTCCATCATAACACGCCGTGTCATGGCACCATGCTTTTCACATGAGGTCCTCTGCTGGGATGCCTTCCCCGCCTCTTGTTTACCATCTGCCACTCCTTCGAGCCTGTTCTCCAACACTCCCCTGTCTATGAAGAGGGCCCTGATTCTGTCCCTGTCACGGTTACTTTCCTCCATAATATATTTTACCTGTTCCTGTGAGACAATCATCTCACCCTGTTCTAATTATGTCTGTGTCTCACTTCCACTTCCCATGGACTCTTTGAGGGCGAATACTGTGTTTTATCTTGGGGTCTCCACTATTCACCAGCATCTAGCTCATATAAAAATTTGATATGTTTTCATTTGATTAATGTTAAATAAGTCAGAGTAGTGGGAATGCCATCAACTGAGGCATTGGAAGATGGAAATAAGACTGCTCCATGTCTTAGAAAGTAGAAAAATATGATAAATACAAGGTCTATGGCAACATCACGCATTTTGAATAGAAAAGAAAACTAAGAGGACTAGGGGAGAAATGTTTTAGCAGTGACAAAGGAGGAGAAAAAAAGGAAAGAGACTGCTACTTTTATCAAAGATGGAGTAACTGGTATTGGGCTTGTCCACCCACCATAAATTGCTATAAAACTGAAAAAAAACACTCAAGACAATTATTAATATTTTCAAACATTGGACAATACACAGCATGGGAATGTAAAAAAGAAGGAATATAAATGAGGTGAACCCTGTGTTTGCTGTACTCTCTGTATGGGACAGTTTCATGATCGTGGTACAGGAAGATGAAGCTAAAGCAAAACACAATGGTCCTGCTGAAAGGAGACAGAGACTAGATCTTGAGACCGATGAAGCAGCTGCCACTTGCAGGGCAGGGTTCCAGGGAGGAAGCTCCTTCACAAAGAGAGGAGCTCCAGGAGTTTGTATGGCTTGGTCACGGCTGGGCTACCTGGAACAAGGCAAGCCATCACGAGGCCTAGCAGAGGACAATCACTATAGCACTGAGAGCAAACTAGAGATACTCAGTCACAAGAAAGTTAATTGCCAGGACAAAACTCAACAGTCTTTAAAGGAAGACAACATAATTCAACCACCTTAAAATATATCATCAGCCATATATGTCCAGCATACAGTTTTAAAAAATTAGACACGTGAAGAAACAGGAAAATGTGACACATAATTAAGAAGAAAGTCATCAGTAGAAACAGGCATTGAGATGAATCAGATGTTGGAATAACAGGCAAGGACCTTAAATCAGGTGTTATAAATATGTTCAAAGACTTAAAGGAAAATATGGTCTTACTGAATAGATAGATAGGGAATCTCATTAGGGGATATGTGTAGGGGGAAGCCATGAAGAGAACTAAATGGAAATTCTATAACTGA
This sequence comes from Cheirogaleus medius, assembly GCA_008086735.1. Taxonomy (NCBI): domain Eukaryota; kingdom Metazoa; phylum Chordata; class Mammalia; order Primates; family Cheirogaleidae; genus Cheirogaleus; species Cheirogaleus medius. Next base: position 5,245,382 of record VBSM01003206.1, read on the forward strand.
AAAGTACAATATCGGACACGGAAAATTCACTGAATGGGCTAGATAATACAGATAATAGAAAAAATGCTCACTGACCTTTAAAACACAGCAAATGTAAAAATTCAATGAGAAGATCACTATTTTATTTTTGCAAGCTACACATTCGATAAAGGGCTGATAACTAGAATCTATTTAGAACTCAGGAAAATCAGCAAGAAAAAATCAAACAACCCTATCAAAAAGTGGGCAAAAGACATGAACAGAAACTTTTCAAAAGAAGACAGAATAATGGCCAACAAACATATGAAAAAATGCTCAACATCTCTAATCATCAGGGAAATGCAAATCAAAACCACAATGAGATATCACTTATCTCCAGTGAGAATGACCTTTATCAGAAAATCCCAAAACAATAAATGTTGGTATGGATGCGGAGAGATAGGAACACTCATACACTG
>VBSM01003206.1:5245918-5261795 GCA_008086735.1 Cheirogaleus medius
AATAAGCACCACATGTACTCACCAGCAAGCTGGTTTCACTGATCAACACCTAAGGGGACATACAGGAATAACATTTATTGGGCATCGGGCAGGTGGGAAGGGAGAGCAGGAGATGGGTATATACATACATAATGAGTGCGATGCGCACCGTCTGGGGGATGGACACACTTGAAGCTCTGACTCGGGGGGGGGATGGGGTGGAAAGGCAACACACATAACCTAAACATTTGTACCCCCATAATATGCTGAAATAAAAAATTTTTAAAAATCACTATTTAAAAATTGAAAGAATTAGTGGAGCCTTGGTGGCCTATGGGACAATAACAAACAGCGTGATGTGGCACAAGCGTGATTGGAGTACCAGGAAGGAAGGAGAGATTGAGAACAAGGTAGAAAAGTAATGGTGTAAAATTTCCTAAATTTCATGAAAAACAGATTTAAGAAGCTCAAAAAACCCTATGCAGGATAAATACAGAGAACCCACAACTAGGAAAATCATACTCAAACTCCTGAATATAAAAATTTAAAAAAAAAAATTTCCTGAGACAGCTAACAAATGTGACATATTACATTGAGAGAAAGGATGATATGAAGGTTTGCCAACTTCTTATGAAAAACAGTGGTAGTTGGAAGACAATAAAATAACATCTTCAGAACGCAGAGAGAAAAACACTGTCAAACCACAATTTTACCTGCAGCAAAATATATCCTTTAAAAATTAGGATGAAATAAAGACACTGTCATGTAAATGAAAGCTGAGAGAGTTTGTCAGTAATATATCTGCACTGGAAGACATGCTAAAGGAATTTCTTCAGGCTGGGTGGACACAAGCCACAGAAAAGCTCAGACCTGTAGGAAAGAAGGAAGAGTAACAGAAATGGTGAATATGAGGGTAAATATAAAAGAATAGATTTTTTTCTTTTCTTAATTTCCTTAGAAATTAAAAGATGGAAGGAAAAAGGAACAGAGAGGAGTGAAGAAGTAAAAAAACCACAGACGATCCGTGGGGCTTAGTATTAAATCCCAGCTCTGCTACTTACAAACCGTATGAGCATAGACAAGTTGCTCAACTTCTCTGAGCCATTTTCTTCATCCATTACTGGGTTAATAACACTTACCTGTGTGTGGTTGTTAAAAAAAAAAAAAGGAAGAAAACTGGGAGGAACGTACATAAAGTGCTTAGCACAGCGTCCAGCGCACGGTGGGCGCTCAGCGAAAGGACCTGTCACTGTGCTGCGTCAGGAATCACATAAGAGTCAAAAATTGAAGTTCAGAACCGTCTTGTCTAATGCAAGTGTGTCCACAGTTTTAATAACCATTCCTTTCTTTTCCATTTCTCTTTCTTTTGAAAATAAAAATCATAAATGCTCGTAGTGTTCACGTTGGTTTGATCATAGGTCTACCGATTCAGGCATATTAAGTTTCAGAACCATCAATCATTTCGAGTATTGCAAATCCCAGTGCTATGTGCTTCATTTTAATATCTCCAGAAAACATGTGTCTCGGATGCAAGTGGATTTTAAAGTATGCGGGAACTTTTGTCAACATGACTGAAATAGCAGAGCATTCTATACTGTTTCCCAGACTTCAGTCTTTTGCTTACCATTTGCATAAATGTTGCCATTATTTACTCAATATCTTTAAATGATTCACTTAATTCTGTTGTACTTAAATTAAAATTTCAAATGGCAACTTGGGTTGCTACTCTATATGGATTACCAATGTCATCGGCCATAAATTGAAAACAAACATTTAAAAATTGAATATGTGCAAAACAATGTTGTTACAATCTAGCTACAAACTGTTGCTTTCCCGGGAGGACTCTGAGCCCGAGCTTGCTCTGTCTTTGTTGAGAGAAAGAGAAAGAGCTTGAGAGAAATTGATTTGCAAGTGTTACAGAGGTGTTAAAAACATACTAGCACCTAACTGAGACTTTCTCCTTGTTGGAATCATAAGGAATGAAATAATTTAAAAGGGAATAACTTTCTCAATGTGCAGTTCAATTTCATTAATGTTCTGTTTCTAAGCTTTTATTCCCTCATATATAAAAAATGGAGATAATAATAGCATCTACTGCGGGTTTAGAATATAGGATAGGGAAAATAATTTATGTCAGGCTCTTAGCACAGTGCCAGGTATATAGACGACACTCAAGAAATATTAGATACAATTTAAAGTATTAAATATGCACTCAAGACTCACATTCTTCTTGTTCATGGGGAAAACACAGATGGGCTTCTTGCCATTTACCTTTTCCACATGCACGTTGAAATTGGAGGGGGATTCCTCTAAAGAGGAAGTCGTCATGGTCTAGAAGCTTAACTTGTTAGTAGAATTTTTAATTTTAAAATTTCTGGACGATCATTTAAAGTTGAAATACGATTATTTAAAGTTGGAACTCAGAAAACAATATCCCAAAATGAAGGCCTCAGAAGCAGCCAAAGAAGCAAAAGTTTTTCTCTGACCTTCTCCTGCCCTCCTGCCTCTCAGTCCCATTCTCCCCTGAGGTTAGCCCTAGAAACTAGACTCCCTCTTCCCCAAGGCAGGAACGAATGCACCAGAACCCTTTTTCCCCAAAGCCAGCCACAAAACTTAAAATTATTCTGTGTAAAACTGGCCATAAAAAAATTCTCTGACCTACCTTGTTTGACTGTAGTTCATAGGACGCCATGCACCCATGCAGAGAGGGCCCTGCCCACACCCAGAAGGCAGGAAAGCTACTCTGAGAGGCCAAGAAGAATCTGGACAGACAGCCTGGCTGGCTTCCCAACTCAGTCTGCAACATTAGATCTTACCCTTTTTGTCCAGTCATATTTCTACGTGGCTGTCTATACTTTACTGAACCTAAGCATGAAAATGGTCAATTTCCCCTGTATCTTTAGGTCTTCATTCTGAAGGCTCCTGTGTACACACATTAAATAAATTTGTGTGCCTTTTATCTTATTAATCAATCTGCCTCATGTCAGTGATTTTCAGTGAACCTCTCGGGGACAAAGGGCCTTGGCCCCCATTTACTAAAAGATACTTAAAAACTAGCATTCCTTGTCACATGGGTTTCTGCCTCCATTATTCTACTCTGTTACTCTCCGTGTCTTCTTTTTCAGCTTCTCTCTGTCTTTCTTTCTCTCTCTCTTTCTCAGACTCTCTGTCTCTCATACACACACACACACACACACACACACACCACAGCCCACCACTGCAGTGAACACTCAATTAATAGTTGCATAATATGTCTTCTTTAAAGATGGAAGCCTAGGGTCTATCTCATTTTCAAAATAACTTATAATAGAGAAAGTATGACTGTGTGACACTGGTCTTTTCACTAGTCTAATAATAAAAAGTTTGATTCTACTGAAAACAATTTCTAGTAGCAAATTAAAGAAAACTTTTCAGTAAATTTGAATTTAGGAAAACTTTAAAAAATAGAACCAGAAACCTCTAGAAATAATGATATATTTACTCCTGGTGGAAAACTCTAAAGCTCACTACATTAATACTGTATCTTTTTCTTCCACTGACATAAGCTGTTAATTAATTGCACATTTTGCTCTTGAAAACAATAAAGAACACACAACATAAAAAGAGGAAATTGTCAAATCGTCACCATACATCAGACAAAATTTTTTTCACTTTCATCAGATCTTTACCATCCATCAAATATGTTAATATTTATGGAATGTTTATGGAAGAAATCTGTTGGAATTAATAAATAATAAAGCTAACATTTAAAAAAGAAGAATCTCACCATTAAGTTGTCTATACTTTACTATTAAAGAAACAGAAAAGCAGTAAGCAGACAGATTATATTTCATTATTCAGAATAACTCACTACCCCCAAAGTATGTTTTTAAGAATGAAATAAAATGTTTTGGCAACTCCAACTTCTAGGAATCTTTTCATCCATCTGTATAAGGCCATAGATGATTGGGTGTAGATAGAAATTCATGCTGAGAGATTTTCTTCTCCCCTGATTTGAGCTCAAGATGTTATATTATATTTGTTAATATACTATTCAGAATTATACTCTCTATATTACAAACTGAGACTGATTTTCTTATTCTTTTACCAGGTTTTAGTATTAGGATTATGTGAACTTCTTGAAATTGATTGAAAGTTATTTCTATTACTAAGTAACATGTTGACCGAATATTCCCTGCCTTTGTCCAAGAGATGCAAATTCTTCTACTGGTAAAAAAAATCTTGGAAAAGAGAGGGCAAATATAATATTTAAATTTTTTTCAGCATAAAAAGATAAAGGAAATAAAAATATTAAAATTTGTTGACGCAAACTTTTTCTGTAGTAGAGGAGTGGTAAAAGGATAACGGTACTGCACCATATACCAGCAGACCTGAGCTCTGGTTAATGTTAGTTTTTCTCTTCTTCGATTCAAAAATGTAGTTTCTCTTTCTCCAGGTTATTGAAGTCTTGTTTCAGTAATAGCTAGTTCCAAGGAATAGGGGAGTTAGCTTTCTGTTCAAAACTCAATGTTTTCAAACCTCTGTTTTAAAAACTGAACAGGTAATATGATTGAATATACTGAAGTTTGTGAGTCATATAGGAGAAAAAAAATCACAATTTGGTCCAAAATAGTCACTTCATGAACACATATCACCTATAAGTTGCTGAGAAAGGAATAGTAATTTTGATAATAGCCAGTGGTGACAGTGTTTTGGGTTTTGTTTTTGATTTTAGATTTTAGCAAACAACTTGCCAAGTTACTTTACAAATGCACTGGACTAATTTTTACTGATTTGAGCAAAGTATAAGTTTTGTAAGCTTTTCGTTGTTTCAAAATTTTACTAGAATTAAATATTTAAAATGAGTTTCTTACAGATAGCATCTATTGGATGGTATTTTTAAAATTCATTCTGTCAATCTCTTTTAGTTGGCATATTTAGATCATTTGTATTTAAGGTAACTATTAATATGTCAGGAATTAAGTCTGTTCTAAATATGTTCATAAATTTATTTCAAGATATTAATGTGAGATTGGAGGTTAAGTGAAATAGTCTCCTGACCAATCAAATAACAACTTTAGACTGAGTGATAGAGTAGGCTTCACCTTGCTGTGCCCTGACATTACAATCTTGGCTCATATTGTTAGATATTTTCAAAACTGCTAAATAAACCCACTATTTTATTTATTATAAAGAGGTTTTTTAATATATCATCCACTATATTCAGTCCCTACTCTATAAATGGCAAATTAAAATTTTATTTTAAGCCTTGCAAGAAAATTTTATGTCTCCTGAGGAATAAGAATAAATTCTTTTATCGGAAAAATGATTTCAGAAATAGTAATATTTCACTTTTTTCTTTGACTTCCAGGAAGCTCATCATCAATTTTTAATCTTAAAATTATAATCTTATAATTAATTTACCACCTCTACACTTTATGTTATTATGGTTTTATATTTTACTTCACATGTTATAAATGCCATGAGACTGCCATTATTGTTGCTTTAAACAATCATCTTTTACATATATTCACATATGTATCCTGTTGAGAGTTCTTTGTTCTTTCTTGCAATTCCATCCTTTCAACTGGAAATATTTTCCTTCAGCCTGAAGAACTTTTTGATCCTTTCACCTGCCGATGAGTATGTGGATTGTTTCTAGGTTTTGGTCTTTATGAACTAAGCTGTTATGGACATTTTTGATCTCTTTTGAGACACGTTTTCTTTTCTCTTGAGTAAATACCTGAGAGTGGAAAATGCTGGGTCTTATGATAAGTATTAATAATTGTATGTTTAAAATATAAAAGTTACTAAAGTGTTCTCCAGAATTTTTGTGCCATTTTACACACACACCAGCAATGCATGAGCATTGCAGTTGTACAGCATCCTCACCAACCCTTGATAGTGTTAGTCTTTTTAATTTTAGCCATTCTAATGAATTAGTGATTTTGATTTGTATTCTCCTAGCAACTAATCAAGTTGAGCAATTTCTCATGTGTCTATTAGCCATTTGTATGTAGTCTTTTGTGAAGTGTATGTTGAAATATTTTGTCCACTTAATATTGGATTCTTTCCCTTCTTATGATTGAATTGTACAAGTTCTTTATATATTCTGGATCTAAGTCCTTTGTCAGATATATTGTGATTATCTTACTTCAGTCTTCAGTTTGTCTTTACACTTTCATAACAGTATTTTTTGGAGAGCAGAAATTTCCCCTTCACTTTTGAAGAATTTTTTTTGGGTAGGTGTAGAATGATAAATTGGCAGATTATTTTTTCCTTTCCTCATATTGAAGACGTTATTCTATTATCTTTTGACTTCCATAGCTTTGACTAAGAAGTCAGCCATAATTCTTAATGTTTCTTAAACATTAAGAATTTTGTCTTTACACTTTCATAACAATATTTTTTGGAGAGGAGAAATTTTCCCTTCACTTTTGAAAAATTTTTTGCTAGGTGTAGAATGCTAAGTGAAGGTGATGTGTCCTTTATTCTGTCTGCCTGAAGATTTTGTTCTCTAGCTGATTGACTGCAATGTGTCAAAGTGTCATTTCTTTGTAGTTATCTTGCTTGGAGTTTGCTGAACTTCTTGAATCTGTGGATTCATATCTTTTATAAATTTTTGGAAAATTCCTAGTCAATAAAGATTTCTTTAGTATTACTTCTGTCCCATTTTCTCTCCCCCTTTTTCTGTATTTCCAATAAAATATACGTTAGACCAGTTGACAATGGTCTATGTGTCTGTTCCTGCTTTGTCTTTTCTTTCTCTCTGTGCTTCAGGTTAGATGATTTCCTTTAATCTGCCTTCAAGTTTACTAATTCTTTTTTCTGCTGTTTCCAATGTGCTATTAAGTCCATCTATTAAATTCCTAATTTCAGATATTGTATTATTTGGTTCTAGAGTTCCCATTTGATTCTTTTTTAGACATTTTATTTCTCATTTGAAATTCTCTATCTTTCCATCCATTTCTCTACACCTTTCTCACTTCTCTTTAACATATCTATGATCACTTTTTTTTTAAAGGACTTGTTTGCTAATTCCAAATGTGGGTCCATTTCTATTGCCTATTTTTTCTCTTGATTGCAGATAACATTTTCCTGCTCCTTCTCATGTGTCATACCTTTATTACATGCCATGCGCTTACACGAAAGAACTTAGAGACTGTGGTTAATATTAAGGCATCTCCTTTCCATTGTCAAAGAGGTTGGTTGAGGGGCTGATCACCTTGATTCAATTAGCAATTCAGATGGGTTATGGCTGGGTTACTGCTAAGTTAGTTTTGGTCTACCTCTGATTTCAACTGTCTTGATGGTAGAGGCCTGCCTCATGTTTATTGTTGTCCTCTTTCTTTAGTAGAATTTGTACTTCTAGGCACTGTGAGACTGTGAGTGATTTCACTTTCCGTTTCCAGCCCAGTTACCAGCCTCTCTTGCTGTGCCAGTTCCCAGCAAATGTCCTATAGAGGAAAATCCATGGACAGGGAAAATTGGTTTCTTGACCCAGACCACTTTTATTAACTGTATTATCTTAATATGGTTTACTTGTGTTAATTTCCCCCAGTTCTTATCTTCTTTTATATCTATATTCCCAAGGCCTTGATTTTTCTATTATATTTTATTTCTTACATTTAATTTGCTTCAAATGTTTGTTAACTAAGACAGGGCCTAAATATATAAATAAATAAAGTTAATCTAAAGTTACTGCATTAATTGTATCACATCAATGTGTGTTTTTAAGGTTGTTCTTTAAGGTCTTCAGTCTTGTATGCGAAATCATAGTTAAAGATAGTTTTTTTTAATCAACCTTGATTTTTCAAGATTATTATTGAAGTCTCAAGAGTATACAAGAACCAACACTCAATTTATAAGTAGAATCTACAGTGGATGGGTAGTTGTTGGCTACTGAATTAAATTCATTTTTCTAAGCCAGTCTTTTTAATGAGAAAAATGAAGGAAATAAAATGGGACTTTTAAAAACTAATAGAAATTTTGAATATAATAACTACTGAGAAAAGTCAATTAAAAAATCTCTTAAAAATTTTAATAGAAATAAATGAGAATGATCAAATGGCAGGCACCCAAAAGAAAGAAGGGTATTTCTTAAGCTTAACTATTGCATTACTCCTAAGCATTTTCCCTGAATCAAAGAAAAATTTTGCAAATTTTATAAAAGTTCTATAATGATCCCTGAGTTTATCAACATATAAAGATGAATTAATATTGCTTCCTGTGTGTTCCTAATTAAACATCCTTTTACCATCATACAGTCCCATAATGCATTCGGAATCACATGCCCATGTTGCATTACATGAAGAAATGGTGAAAAATCAGAGCAGAAAGTTCTTTTCAATTAATTAAGGAGGTTTGTAAAAGAAAATAGGAGCACTTATTGAAACTGCACAATCCACATCTCTAGGACACCTCTTTTAAAACCACCACTTTACATTTCCGGGTTTTTCTAAGATCTATAAAGTCTGATGATACTTATAAAATTTTCAAAGATCATGTACTAAAGGGGAAAAAACTACTCCAAAATCTGGTGGGTTTTATTTAAGGGCAAGGACATGCTCTTAAATGCCATATATGTCCAGCTATGTTCAAGGGACAGTGTTCCCTACGCTGTCCAGGCACAATGTTTGCCAGATTTCCATCTCAGAGTAGGGAAAACTGTGGCTGCAGGGGAGGTGAAGTATGTAGGGCAGCAATATTAAAGAAGGTCTTCATGAGGGTTTTCATGTTCAATGACTTTTTTGCCTGCTTAGAATTCAAATACAGTAATAGTAATCTGTTTCCTTTGCCAATATTGCTTAATCACTCATCTGCTTATATTAAAAGGCAGTCCAGTTTCTTCCTGTAAAGACTTCTATTCAGTTGTCTATGAAAACCAGGGACTTATTTAGAAGTATGAGAGAGTCAGATAAATCCTCTTGCCACATGGAAACACAATGTCACTTTTTTTTTTTTTTTTTTTTTTTTTTTTTTTTTTTTTTTTTTTTTTTTGAGACAGGGTCTTGCTCTGTCTCCCAGACTAGAGTGCAGTGGCATTATCGTAGCTCCCTGTAACCTCAAACTCCCGGGCTCTAGCAATCCTTCTGCCTCAACCTCCAGAGTAGCTGGGACTAAAGGTGTGTGTACCACATCCAGATAATTTTTCTATTTTTTTTAGAGATAGGATCTCACTCTTGCTCAGGCTGGTCTCAAACTCCTGGCCTCAAGCAATCCTGATGTCTCAAACTCCCAAAGTGTTAGGATTACAGGCATGAGCCACCATACTTGGCCACAGTTTCACTCTTAAACATCTGTCCTGCACAATCATATACCTGTCTTGCAGCAAGATTGTGTAGGATATACATGTGAGCAAAACACCAAGCTCATAGGTGATCTTGCCTCAGGGTGAGTTACACCTACAGACCTCATGTTGGATTATCCAAATTTATAGGGCAGGTTCTAGCAATGTTGCACCTCAAAGGGGGTTGTGTCTATGAAGTGTTCTAGAGTATGACTCCATCCCAGGGAACTTAACGGCCCAAACCACCTCTTTCCTCCCTACAGGTTTTTTGGGAGGAACAGCCTTTGCCAGGCCAGAAGAAATCCTGCAATATCTGTCCCAGGGAAGTGCCAGCTTACCTGTTTACACACCACAGCAAGCCTTCAAGAAGAGATTTTTTGCATCCATCTAGACAGCAAAGTGGCTGAAAGTTTCACTTACAAGAGAATCCCAAAGGCTCCTGCATTTCAGGGATGAATACCCTTAGAAAACAGCGAGAAGAAATTGGCCTTTCATGTTCCCACCCCTCCTAATGAAATACACCTTTCCCAACAAGGCTTTGTTCTGTAGGGTCCTGTCTTGGCCCTCTTCCCTTCTCAGTCTATATACTCTCCCTGGTCAGTTCCATCTGGTACTGTTTGATGTATGTGTGTGGACAATTCCCAAATCTGACTCTCCAGTCCAGATCCCTATCCTCAGCTTCAGGTGTATGCACCTAACCCTTCTAGATACCTCCACCTGTGTATCTCACAGACATCTCAAACTCACCATGAATGAACTCACTGTTCCCATCCCCACACCTGCTCCTTCTCCTGCATTTTTTGGCATCAATCCATGGCACCAAGGTCCTCCCATGGCCCCAGACAGAAACCCAGGAGCCATCCTTGATCCTGTGCCTCACCCCACATCAATCTTATGTCCTAAATATCTCTCAAGCCACCTTCTCATCATTAGACCACTGCCAGTACACTTTATATGCTGCCATCATCTCTTGTTTGGATTATTCCAACAGCCTCTGAACTGTTATCAAATCACCTGGTTTGTCTCTTTAATTGATTTCCCACCCTGCAGTCAAAGTGATCCTTTCAAAAGGAAATCTGACCTCCCAACCACTACCCCCCAACAATCTCTATGATCCCTGAAACTTGTTCTGAGTTCCCAAAGGATAATGTCCTTTGTAACAAGTTTTCCATAAAGCATTTTGAGCTGGCCCTGCTTGTTCTCTCATTCCCTCATATTCATCTTCTCTCTTTCTCTCTCTCTCTCCCCCCCTTCCCTCTCTACCACTTGACCCTTCCAGCCACATTATAACCCCCTGTCTTTTGCCTGCAGTCCTCTGCACATGTTCCTTCTGTCAAATCACCTTCCCTCACCCTTTTTGCCTGGCCAACTCTTACACATCATTCAATGCCCATCATTCAATGCCCATCTTAAATGTCACTTCCCCTGAGAAACCACCTTTACCTGCTTAGATGCAGCTAGGTGCCTCTTTGAGAACCAGGTATTTCCTTTATCAAAGCACTTGCCCTCCTGTATTAATTATTTCAATAAAAATTTGCTGGGCCCTTGTTGTGTACCAGGCAATAGAGAAATACAAGAGATAACAAAATACAGTCTCTTCTCATATGAAGAACACAGTCTAGTGAGGGAGACTCATAGCACACAATTACCAGCATATTATGATTGATTGATAGCTTGTTTTATCCACAAGAATGTAAGCTCTGTGAAGTCCATAACACACCTTCTGGATTTGTTTCCTGAGGCTGTCGTAGCAAATAACCTAAAACTCGGGGGCTTAAGAAAACCAACGTTTATCCTCCCACAGTTCTGGAGGCCAGAAATGAAGCAGGGCCACACACCCTTGGGAGCCTATGAAGTAGAATCCATTCCTTGCCCCTTCAGTTGGTGGCTGTAGCACTGCTTGGCTGTGGCAGCATCACTCCAACCTCTTTGTCTCCAGGGTCACATTGCCACCTTCTCTTCTGTCAAGACTGCCTCTGCCTCATTCTTAAAAGGACACTTGTCACTGGATTTAGGACCCACTGGATAAGCCCTAATTTCCATCTTTTGCCATATAAGATAATATTCACATGTTTCAGGGAATAGGACATGGGCATGTCTTGTTGGGGACTACCACTCAGTCCATCACGCCTGTATCCATCACGCTTAGCTCATACTTGGCACTCGATTCATACTGCTTGAATAAAAACGTAAGTGTACCCATCTCCCTAGGCAAGCCATCCTTGCTTTTTATTTCAGCATCCTCATTTGCTGTTCCTTTACTTCCCAATATTGAAACACACTTTACCTTGTCTCTATTTACTTATGGCCAAGCTACTGATCTCTCTACACAGTTAAAAAAAACAAAATGCCATAATGACAATGACCCAGAGGTCAGTGAAAGACACTGGCCAATAACGATGTGTCCACTGCAAGGCGTTCTCTGGCCACTTCCACGAGATCGTGGAAGCAGGGAGCAAGGGTGTCCTAAGGGCAGGGCAGTGGGAATGACCCACTCAGGGGCAGCTGTAAGGAAGAATATTGTAGAGATGTTAAAAACAACAATCAAACTAACCAAAAGTTGGTTTTCTTTTGCATAGCATCATGCCCCAGCAATTCTAAACAGTGCCAGCGATAAATACTCCTCTCTGAAAAGAAAATCTTTTCTTAGTCTGAGTTCTAAATACTTGCTGCATTATCTGTTGAGTTTTAACAATGTATGTACAAAAGCTTCAAATTAGCACATTTTATTACTGTTAATAAATACAGCATACTATCTGCAAAGTATTGTAATTCAGAGAACTCCAGTTACGGAGTGGGACGCCCTCCCACGAGAACTCAGCAACAGGGTGTCTCCAGAGGGTAATTTTGTAAAGGTTCAGAGTCCCTGGAGCTTGCTTTCAGCATAGTTTGTGTCCCTACCCCCTGTGGTGTGACATAGTCCTGCATTTATACAGTAGATTTAAAATAAACAATGACAGTAAATGGAAAGATGAGAAATTTGAGTGACTTCAGTTCTGCTGTTCTTTGTGACCAACAGTTTTTATTCATATTTAAAATAATGAAACAGTATGAATGGCTAGGTGTCATATTTTGTCTGGTAAAAAGCAAAGTTAGGTTCGTATGTGAAATGTTTTACTGAACTGAAAAAATATCTTTAAAATTGAAATGTATGCTTTTGAAAGCATTTATTTTTGTTTTAAAGTTAAAAGACAAATCAAAAAACAATGATTATTGCTGATGGTTATATAATTATTACTGAAATTAATATGATTATGTAGAGAAGAGGGATATTTTAAATGATCTGCTTTATGTTTTTAAAAACACTAGGTACATCACTAAATATAAGACCTATACTTGTAATAAATTGGAAAGTATTGGCTGCTATATAGCTGACACTTAGTGCTTTGCATGCATTAAATTATTTAATTCACATAATAACTTGATAAAGTAGAAATGTTATTATTGCTATGATTCCCATTTTGTAGATGAGCTTGAGGACACTGAGCCATAAAGATGCTACATGAGAGTGAAGATGGCTGAGAACCCAGGTGGTCCGACTCCAGAAGCTATGTCATCAGCTACGATGTTGTGTTGCGTCTCGATCCCTCATCCAAAAAACAATCATCACAAGCTGCCCTTTATTGAGCTTCAGATTCAATCCTTTAATCCTCATAACAACCCTATGGAGTAGTTATCATCCTTCCCACATTGCAGATTTAGGAAACCGAGATTCAGAGAAGTTCAGTAACTCACCTAAGAGCGAAGAGGTGTTACCTGGCAGAGGGGGCATTCTGATCCTTCCCTGCCTGGCTCCAGAACCCCTGCTCTTCCACTGCCATGTCACCTCCTTCCTTTTTTTTTTTTTTTTTTTTTTTTGCAAAAAACGATCCATGAGTTTCTTAAATGCTAGAAAAGGCTTCCAGATCAGGCCATGACAACCTCTGACTGAGAGGCAGTGTTGCCCAGTAGGTGTGGCCCCTTCTTCTTTCCACAACAGTCATGAGAGAGAGAGAAAAAGGAAGAGAGACATCTTGTTTAGTGCAAGGAGCTTTTAGGATCAAAGGCTTAAAGCTCTTAGGCAATATCAGAACCCTAGGAGTTAGTGCAGCAGAAGGGAAACTGAGGCACATGTACTGAGCTTCAAAGTGCAAGAGCTAGACAGAAAAGTAAACATTTTCTTGCTTCCTCAGAGACAAAGCTCTCTCCCAGCAGAGTAATACAATGCTCAGTCATACTAGAACCAAGGAATAGTGTCAGAGGAGTGGCTGCAGCCGTCTGGGTTAAGCATGGCTGGAACAAGGCAGCACGAACAGGACTCCATCTCTCTCTTTTCATCTGTTGGCTTTAGTCCTGAGCAGAGCCTCCCCGAGTGGCCAGAGAGATGACCTCTGGCACTCCAGGCCAACGTCCCACCAGCTGCGCAACCCCAGCAGATTGAACCCTTCTCTTCTGTTTGCACCAGCAAGATCCCCAAGGCTAACTTTGAATGTCCCAGCTTGGGCCACATTGTCTATCCCACAACAGTGGGGAGGGGATGTGACAATCCTCACTTGTGGAATCTGAAAGATGTGCCCATGCTTGGTGCCATGGAGTGAAGTCAGCGCATCTGAGCTGCACACATTGAGTGAGAAAAGACATCCTACCATTTCCAGAAGAAAAGAGAATGAAAGTTGTGCAGGTGAAAAACAAAACAAAACAAAACCAGATATTCTCCTTGGCGGTTATCTTAATTGCCAAATGTAACAATTCTTTCTCAGTACCCCTCTGGCTTGTCTTTGCCACACATGTCCCCCTGTTGGCTGTCTTCTACTTGACTTCTCACCCATGGCTGGCTCTTGGGTCCACACCAATCATCAGAAAACAATCTAGGTGTCTGTCCAGTGACTGCCCTTGGGCCAGTCTTCCAGGCCATGCAGATACTCGCTACTCCAAAGACCTCAGCCTCTCCTTCTACGTTGCATGATGGAAGCCATCCATGTGTCGACACATTTCCCCCAGGTATTACCACTGACCCAGCAATACCTGCGATGCCACCTTCTCCTCTCCTAAGAAAGCATACAGGAATGCAAACCACTCACAGCAACATTATTAAAGGTTATTAATTAAACATTAATTCTTCTCTCCCCTTTTTGAAGGCATTTGAAAATTTCAGTTCCTAATTATTAGTCATTTTGCAAGACAGCTTCCAAGCCAATCATGGCAAACAGGGGTTCCTAAGTAAAGAAAGTCACAGAACTCCTTAGTCATTTTACCATCTCATCCACAGTCTTTATCTGTACGGTTCGTCTGATCATGCAATCATATACTATGTTGCACTTTTGTTTGTGTCTTTCTTATGTACCTATT
Organism: Cheirogaleus medius; assembly: GCA_008086735.1. Classification (NCBI taxonomy): domain Eukaryota; kingdom Metazoa; phylum Chordata; class Mammalia; order Primates; family Cheirogaleidae; genus Cheirogaleus; species Cheirogaleus medius. Next base: position 5,260,494 of record VBSM01003206.1, read on the forward strand.
CCAAAGCTTGTACATGCAAATACCTACTGGAACAAAGCAGGTAATGTAATGAGAGAGTCAGGATGGTGCAAGATATTAATAAGGGGGAGTGGTGGGAACAGCACATTTCTCAACATAAAAAAGTAGCCTCTACTCAAGTCAAGCTGGCTGTTGGCACGAGGGAATGCAGAACAGGTGTTTGCAAATCATCTGATATTTTTCAAGAGAAGTCTGAATTCTTGATTTTCAAATGAAACATCCCCAATTCTAAACAGTGGCAACAAAAATATAGTTTTTCTTTTATATATTTACTCATTTTTGGTAAAAGCACAAAACACACCAAACAAAATACACCTACAAGGCTCCATCTACCATTTGCAACCTTTGGTCTCTATGCTTTGCCCCTCACCAAGAGTTACACTCTTGAAAATATAGGAGAACTAGTTATTTTTCTGCAAAGCCTAAAGCACTTTTCACAGGGTGGAATTCATGGCAAGCAGTCAATAAAAAAGAGAAATAAACTAAGGCTTGCTGACAAATGTTAGAAACACGACAGATGCTGCACCAGCAATTGCACAGGGCATTGCATCAATTTGGATTTGTTTTCAAGGATGTCAAATGACCTCACCAAGACTTGCATTTAACCACAGTTCGTGATTCTGTAGAAGCTACCTTTTCAAGCCTGAGACTTTCACTTAAATAAAAGTCACCCAAACAGTCCCCCCGGTGCAGGGTCCTGCTGCCTGGAGGATGTAGCAGGTCTGGAGGCTCTGATTAAAAACCCTCACCACACAAAAGCTGCTTGTGGCACACATCACCTTTTTCTCTCAGCTTTCTCTCATTTTCTACAGAGAGACCCTAATCTGCACATGATACATACCAATGAGATTTACATACGATTTTAGCAAATCTCTAAAGCTATTCTGCTACTGAGTTTCTCAACAGAATAGAGAACTGATTTTATGTGTCAAAAGTACATTTAGGGAGGTAAGTGTCTTCAGTCAAACACAGATACGGTAACCCAACATGGCCTTGGTTTCTGAGTCTACCCCTGAAAAGTGGTGATTTGTTTTTTGTTTTGTTTAGTTTTGTTTTTTATTTCAGCATATTATGGAGGTACAAATTTTAAGGTTGCGTATAATGCCATTGCTCCCCCTCCCCCTACAAGTCTGAGCTTCAAGCGTGACCATCCCCAAGACGGTGCACATCTCACTCATTATGTATGTATATACCCACCCCCTCCTCCCCTCTTCCACCTGCCCAATACTGAATAAATGTAATTCCTATGTGTCCACTTAGGTGCTGATCAGTTAATACCAATTT
>VBSM01003206.1:5263826-5359600 GCA_008086735.1 Cheirogaleus medius
AGGTTGTTTAATTTCCACATTTTTGTGTAGAAATGTGAGTTTCTGTTAGGGTTGGGTGATTTGTTTATACAGCAAAAGTTTTAAGTGTACATTGATCAAGCATTCTTTGAGAATCACGTAAATGGAAATGGTACATAAAATCAATACTTAACTGATTCATTTACTTTCCCAGTCAGTGACTAGAAAGACCAGAGACTAATGTGAAGTGAAGTCTGAAGCCAGACTTAGACACCAGCTGGTTTCTCTTTGTGCACCTCCCAGCTTTAGAATTAAAATCAGCACAACTCCTTTGAGTGTTGGAGGATGGCAGGAGCGGGGAGCAAGATCTCTGGTGAGAGAAAGCCATCTCTCCCCTCCTCTGCTGTTCTAACTCACTGTTTGCTGATGCGGTGGAGAACAGGATCCTTCTGCCTGTGCACCTTGCATTCCATGCAGTGCTCTGTCTCTCTCCATGCCAAAAAAGATGAGCAAGTCGGCTAAGAGAAGCTGGGGAAAAGGTAGGACTGGTGAAAGTTCCGCATTACCCTAGTGGGAAATGTTATTACTGCATCCTTGGCTGAGAAAAGAGAAAGAAAGTGAGCATGTCCCAAGGAGAGGGTGAAGGAGTTCATTCCTAGCCTAGGACAGCAGCAGAGATGTGATCATACTTCCTCTTGGTTGACATACTCTTTCTTACTTATTACTTATATTACACTCTGTCCTTTATTTGCTATATCATTTGATTATCAAAACAACATGATTACTACATATTTTTTTTTACAATGAGATGTTGTCTTAGAGAAGATAAATGATGATAATGGAATTGTTGAGTTGGAAGAGTCTTTATTTAGACGCCATTAATCTTCATCCACTTTATAAATGTGGAAACTGATGCCCAGAGAGAGTAAGTAGTCTGCACAGTCCAGTGGGTAATTACTGGCAGAGACCAGTCTAGAATTCAGGCTTTCTAACCTCTGCCGCCCCGTTCTTGCTAAGTGGTCTCGGAGCTGCCCAAAAAAGATTTCCTTACTTGTCCTGGTGCCAAAACTACTCAGGACTGTGTTCTACAAGTTAGTCTTTCAATTAGCTCAACTCTAACAGATACAGGGAACAGACAGAATCTAAGGTAGGGCTGTCAAGAGGTCTTTAAGGTCTTATAAATCTAAAGTAAATTATGAAAGGAAAGGCAATGTAAATTAACCAAATGCCTTAAATAAGAAATTTCAAGAACTCCTCCCTCCTTTTTCAATTTCATCCTTCTAATACTGACAAAATTCTGCTAAGTATAGATACCCAGCAGACCAAGATTAATGAATAGACAGGATTACTTATAATTGACCTATTCATTGTTCCTATGCAGATGGTTCTACTAAGTATGTGAAAACAATTTGTTCTCTTAAATAGGTTATATATTCCCTACCCTCAATCTTGTTTACTCTATTAATTTGCTTAGCAAACCCTTTTTCCCATATCTAGTACAAAGGTAAACTTCAGCCCAGCCAGAGGGTCTGAATTATTCATATGTTCTAAATTAGCAGGGTCCAGATTAATGAGGTTTTACTCTACTTTTTATCCTCAACTACCTTCCCTTGGGGCATGGAGTCCTTGCTTTCCTCTCTCTCCTTCCCTATTATCATAAGCTATGTCCCCTAAGTGATACCCCTGCAAAGGAGCACCTGGCTACAATCTCGCTGTGGCTGCTCTGAAGGCACAGTGAAAAGAAAGACAAGTGGTCACAGAGCTGGAGATTTCTTGTTACCCCCATTCTTGGTTTAAATTCTTTACAGTTAGTAGCTATTGAAAGCTGACAACTAACCTAACTTCCTTCTCTCCTACATACAATATTTTTTTAAAGTGCTTGGGCACCATGAGGCCATTAGCTGGGGGGACTGAAAGCTTGGGAGGACAGTAAGCTTGCTTGGGAGGACTTCTCCCAGGGACCCCTTGCGGGTCATACATTGAGTGAAAATTAGAACTCCAGCTCCAGGGAACAGTCCAGAGGGTTGACTGGTTTATGATCGTATCCTGCCCTTTGGTGTTAGCTAGAGATGTACATTGGAAATGTTATTTCCCATGGACGATGCATGAATAGCACCTTCCTTCAAAAATAAATAAATAAGCACAGGAAGGAACTAGCACTCTCTTTCACTCTCTCTCTCTGCCAATGTCATCTTTATGATGTGAAAATAACTATTTTGCAATTGGTGCAATCTGTGAAAACTAAAAGCAAAGAAATTATGTGTGTTTATTCAAGGTAAGTATGTAAGCGCCAGGAACATAAGAACATGGACATTGCTGAGGATTAGCTGAAAGCCAGTCGCCGTATGCATGCTCATTTCCTCTTTTACTACTTAATTCCCCCATGATGCCATCTGATCAGTCTTCGAACGTCCCCTGTGTCTTTGCCTTAACAATCGAGCCTGGTAGGCCATTCCACACATTTGTGATTCTCTGCATGAAAAAAATGCTTCCTGACATCTGTTCTGAATTTGTTTCTCTTTAATTTCCATTTATGCTCCCTTATCCTAACATCTGTGTCATTCTGAAAACAGTAACTCAGACTGACGTTATCTGTGCCATTTACAATTTTATATTCCCCAGCTAGAAGTTCCTCTTAACCATGTAGTGGATGTGGGATTCTGCTTATGTTCAATCCAGCGAGTGGGGCTCAGCTGTGATTTCAGAGGGTTCAGCAGATGTGTCAGCCCCCAACTCTTTCTCAATATCTTTTTCAAAAGAGAAGCCAGGGGGTCAAATCTGGATAAACACAGTCTTTCAGCTGGAAACCTTTCCACTGAAGCCCTCTCCCCTGGCCCTTCAATGCAGAAATGTATTTTACTCCTAGTGTCTTAAGGCTCACTCATCTGCTTTTCTAATAGTCACTTTCCAGCAAGATCCAGACCCTAGAATGTTTCATGCACTCAAGAAACATTTGATGAATCAGTGGATGAACAAAAGGAGATAGGTGGATGGAAATATAGAATGGAAGGAAGGAAGGTTGATTGTTTCTTAGCAAACAAATGAAGACAGAATCTAAAACTCAAAACCAATTCTAAAGTAATAGTGTCCTTCATGAAATTCACGTTTGTTAACGTTCTTTGGATGTTCAAAATTTCTGTGCTATCCAACAGCTCCCATTCTTCAGGTAAATCTCTCTCCAGTGGGCTTAAGTTCATCCTGTGCTCAAGTCATTTACATAAATTCTAATCATTGGGACAGAAGGCCACTTTCTAAACATGGTCACATTTTTTAGCATGCAGCGCCCCTTTTTGCACATCCGGCTTCCATCTCTTTCTCTAAGCTTAAAAGTGCACATCTGAAATGTGTTCTGAGATCCAAGTGCTCCCACAAGAATTAAAGGGCCTTCAATGTTAGAAAAATAATGCAGTGATTCAATCAAGAAATGCTTATCCATTGCACAACTACTATGTGCCAGGCAGACATGGTGCTACATGCTTAGAATTCAATGAGGAGAAATAGACATGGTCTCTGCCCTGATGGGACTAGTCTAGTGGGGGAGGCAGAAAAAAGCACAAAGAGGAAAACAAATCAAATTAACCTCCAATTGCACATTGTGATTAATGCTATGAAGGAGGGAAGCAGGGGAGCTCTGAGAAAGAATGAGAGACAGCCGTTTTTAGATTGAGTGGTCAAGCAGCAATCACAAAATATAATCTCATGATAAACATATAGCTAAAACAGCAATGGGCATCATGATCAATGAGTTGGTCAAACATAGAAGTTACCTATAAGCTGTGAGTCAGTGGAGGAGAGACGGGGCAAAGAGAAGTTAGCAGGCAACCTCAGACATCATGGCAGAGACAGACACAACTGTACTAGTGTTCAAGGGAGTGGAGAATCAAACCAGGCTCCTGACTCTTGCTTGTTTTCAAATATGAAACAATTTGTGAAACATTGCTAGTAAGCTCAAAGAAGGAAGAGCTTAGTGAAGGTTGGAGATGTCAGGAAAGGCTTTCAGAAAGAGAAGAAGGGATTTAGGCAAGGCTGAGAGGGAGAAGAAGGTAAAAAAGGAAAAAAAGCCCTGTCTCTCTTCTGATCCAAGACACCATCACCTCTAGCTTTGACAACAACTCCAGCCTATCTGCTCTCCTTTGTGAAGCTAGAATGAAATTCCTACAGTGTAAGTCTGGCAATGTCCCCTCAATGTTTAAAGCCTTCAATGGCCCCCATTGTCCCTGGGATGAAAGCTGAACTCGTCCTGTGGTTTGCATGATCTGGCCTCTGCACATGTATTTAGCCACAGCTCTTAAAAGTCTCCACGACCCCCTGTCCACACTAAACTTACGTTCCACTTGCACCAACTTCTTTCAGTTCCATGAATATGCGATGTGCTATTTGAAGATGCTTTTCCTTCCACCAGGGTCACTCTTTAGCCTTCCACTTGAGTAGTTCCTGATTATCCCTCAGAGGCAAGTGATGAAGTTACCACTCTGGGAAGGCTTCTCTGAGCCTCCCCTCAGGTCTGTGCTGAGCGTCTTTGCCATGTGCTCTGACAGCCACAGTCCCCTGGAATCACGCTGTATTACAAATACATGTTTGCCTCCCCTAGATCGTAAGTTCTGTGAAAGCAGAGCCCATATGAGTCTTGTCCACCACTGGTTACCCAAAACTGGCACAGGTCTTCTTAGAAACAAATAATGAGTGAATGCCAATGAAATCGTTGAACTGCATTTTGCTGAACTATAAGTGTCTCTGGCCAGGGGAACTAGATCTTCCCCAGAAAAAAGATGATATTGGCTGATCTCAAGCTTTGTCATTGAAATCATCTCCTTTTGGAGATGGATCAGATCAGCCTCTGAAATGTAAAGAGGGACCAAGTAGAGAGCCCCCAAGAGATGAAGCCCAGTTCTGCCTACTAGCATCCAGGAAGGAGTTAAAGGCGGGCGAAATGGAGGAAGCAGGAAGGGGTGTTTCATCACTTCCCCATATGATGTCAGCCTTGACGTCACAATGTCCAAGAAAAGCACAGCTGCCTTTTCTCCCCTCCCCCAGGTTATGATGAACCGCCTGCGTCAGGATTCCATTTCCCCCTCTTGGAATTATTTATGGGGCACTGGGCTTGAATAAAGAAGCTACTCTTTTGGAGGAAACCATTATATGTTCCAAAAAAAAATTTTTTTTAAACATTTGGTATACGAATCCTGTTTTTAACTAAGCTCCAGCCTATAAGTTATAGGTAAGTTTTCTTTCATGTTATATCATACTCAAGCTTATTCAGATGTGATAACATTTTCACTGCCGTATCTTGGCAACATGATTTATTCTGCAAATGCTCAGTGTTACCGTCTCACAAAGCTGTACCATCTGGGTTGAATTAATAGGCTACCCAGAGAAATAAATGAGAATGGTCTCCCATAATTAACACGTAGGTAAAGTATATTTAACAGATTATTATAATTAATATGTCAGTTACTGATTTCATGCTAAATAGAATTGTGAACACAAGATATTAAGATTAGTTACCCTTTCAGTGTGTGCCTCAAAAAAATGCAATGGGGAAAGAAATGAGGGCATGGAGTTCAGTATCAATAAAATTGACCTTAACATTAAGAACATCAGATACCAAAACTCTAAGCAAACAGTGACAATGTCAGGCATTATAAACTGGGAGCAGCAAATTACTGGTTTCATAAATTCAGCGTTTATACCAGAGATGTCCAGAACATCCCAGATGTGACCTGCAAAAGCACAAGAATGTGCTTAATTTACACACAGCTGAAGGCGCCTATCTAAGGGAAGGGGGTTGGAGGGGGAAGGGATGGGGGAGGGGGAGTGAAGACAAAGAAAGAAACCAGATTTGTTCCCAATGCCAGCCTGAGTCCCCGCGCTAAGCACTGCATGCCAGTTTGAGTTAGAAAACTCACAAAGGAGACCTAGAGGCTATGGGAATTCAGGGAGCATAGGCATCCGGGCTGGATCCTGAAGGGGGGTGGATAGAGTTTTTCGTTGTCGACTGGCATGGGCAGCAATGGACCCGTGCTGGGGAACGAGGCAGCAGGGGCTGGGGAGGCAAGAGAAGAGACAGATTCCTCTATCCAGATTACTCAGTTCCGTTTCTTTCAAAGCTTCTGAGAAAAGGAGAGATTCACGTTGGCAGAGATTCCCATGGGATACTGAACTGAACTGTTAACTCACCCAGCCACAAAAGCCACTCTTTTTGATAGTTTCATCCAGTTTTCCCCTGATAAATGTATGTGCTTCATGCCACAGTGATCCAACAATAAAACTTTTAAATTGTATGTTCGTGTATGCATAAGTGTGTGTAATTAAAGCAAGAGTGTGAATTTGTTTGAATCCCTGTTGGTTTTCCTAGTCATCGAAAGGAAATATTTTTCCGGACAGTCCTGTTGCCCTTCACACCTCATCACCACTCAGCGATCAGAAACTCTTTGGAAATGTCTTTACTTTCTCACTGACTTTGAACTTCTAGGCTTGGATTAAAATTATAACACTGGTTTAACAGCATGGCCAGGTTGCCAGTTTCTCCAGGGGAAAATAGCAGAGCCTTCACTGGCCTCCAAGATGAGGCCACATTTCTGGGGAAGTTTCTCTAGGAGATGCGTTACATCTCCCATCTCCACCCAGCAGAGAGCAGGGAGGAGCATCCCACCCAGTGTCTGCTTCCCGGGCTCCCTAATTGATGAACAAATGGATTCATGAATCCTCCAAGCTGAGCCTTCTTTAGGGAGTCCCTGAGGATAGAGTTCAGCACGTTTCCAAAACAATCAGGCCATCAGAAAAATGGCAGGCAGAGTCAAACAGAATATATCTCCCAAGAATGTATCCTATTTAGCTTTTAGGAACTGAAAAAAAAGGAAGCTTCTCTATTGCTCTTTTTCTCAAAGTACAATGACGGGAGTAAATACTGCCTTAGCCTGGGGAGTGGGGGTCGTTATTGGAAAGAGGAATCGTCCAGGTTACTCGAGAAGAAACAGGGATTTGTTGTAATGGTTCAGGGAAGACTCAGGAAACTCAACAACAGGAAGTGCTCTTGATCTCAGGAGAGAATTCTGACATAAATGGAGCTACCCTCTCCAGCTCTCTTTTTCGTTCTGGGATGTCATGGCTGTCTTCTCTGCTTCTTTCCTTCTACCAACTTCATTCTCTCTTTCTCTGCAGTGTGGCCTTCCTTGTTCCATCTGTTCATGGGCCAGGACATGGCTTCCACCTTTGTAATGCTTCCCCATTAAGCAGTCCCAAAGTGGTCATGTGACAACACCGGGGGTTCAATCCTGGTCCAATCATCTGTGCCGGGAGTAAAGAGGTCACATGGTCCCCTCAGCAGGGGTGGGGGAAACAACTCTGTAGGAGGAAGAAGGGGGAGATGGAGACACATTGATTAACATCATTTGATTTAATTTTCTACCCCAATACTCTGTTGACTTACCATTGCATTGGGGAATGTTATTTGCTGTTTTAAGGGAAGGTTTGTCTTCGCCCCAGCTTAGATTGATTAATTCTGGTTTCTAAAGTACCTTTTCAAACTAATCTTTTATTTAATGTGTTTCCAAGACATGAAACCAAACTTTTACAGGAGAAGAGAGTATCTGCCCCTAACCGTAATGTTCTTAAAGTCACCGTGAGTAGGGGTGTCATTTGTGGTTTTGGTGACCTATTGTACCTCTGACTCTGGTCACAGTGCTTGGCTCATAGCAAACGCTCAAAAAAAAGTTGTTAAAGGAATGAACCAATTAAGGAGGTTTTGTCAAAAGCTGTCAGCCTCCAGCATGTCCATTTCGAGCAACCATTCTTATGCATCTCCCTCGCACTCTTCACAGACAGTGGTTTCAGGGTTTGGCCATGGGCATCACTGAGGTACAACCAGTCGTTGCCTGGCTGGGCAGCAGCTCCCAAGCCCCAGCTGACATCTGCAGGTGGGCAGCATGTGTTCCAAGGGGAGATGTGCACAGCTTGGGAAGTTGGCTCCAATTCTGCCACAATAAACATAAGCCCTGGACCGCTCAAGGGAAGACGGGACTCAGATGAGCCCTTGAATATAAAGAAGGCTCCAATGGGAGTGTGACAACCAGAACAACCAAGACGGCACGTTGTCCCGTGCCCAAATGATCCTAAGCACAGGAAAAAGAGCCAAACCTAGCAAGGCCCAGGACATTTCACTGGAATCCCTTTAATAATGTCAAAAATGGTCTCTCATGCATTTTCTTTAAAACAGAGAAGCATGTTTGACCTTACAATTCTACATCTAGGGATCTGTTTTATAGAAATACTCAGTCATGTGAGCAAAGATAGATATACAAGTGTATTCACCACAGCAGGGTTTAGAAAAATAATTTTTAAAAATGGAAGCAATTGAAATGTCCATCAGTCAAGGAATGACAAAGCTAAATATATATGTCCATATCTGTGTATTAAATATAGCCATTAAAAGCACAAGAGCAGATCTATATGTACCTCTGACAGGGAATGGTGCCGAGATATACAATTCTATTTTTGTTCAGAAATAAACTGTACAAGCAATGCAACTATAGTTAGCAATACTGTATTATATATTTGAAATTTACTAAGAGTGTAGATCTTAAGTGTTCTCACCACCAAAAACAAAAACAAAAAAACGAAGAAAAAGAAGAAAAAAAAAGAAAAAATGATGGTGACTATGTGAGATGTTGGATATGTTAACTGGCTTATTTCACAGTCTCTACCAATATCAAAACATCAAGTTGTTTACCTTCAGTATATACAATTTTGTCAATAACAGCTCAAGCTGAAAAAGAATAAAATAAACTCTGTGCATGTGTTGTGGGAGACTCCAAATCCATGGAAAAGGGTTGCGAGGATATATTAATGCACCCAACTTTAAAACTGATCACCTCTTGAAAGTGAGATGACCATGGCAGCAACCACTGGGGGGATTTCCAGGCTATGCCTACTCTCTGTTGTCCATTTCTGTGTTGAGTTTTTGTAAGCACGTTTTCCTTTTGTAATTCTCCAAATTAAAAAAATAAAGAAAAAATGGAAAAAATATATATTAACCACACTCCTCATAAAAAGAATCTGAGTTTCAGACACTAAGTAATTTACTATAATTCACATGCCAAATTTGAGATTGGAACCAATGCAGTCCCATATTACCTACAGAAAGCAATGAGTTTAAGCTGCATCATGATGGATTTAAGTTAAATGTGAGGATTTGAGCCATTATGGACTGGCAGCCATTGTGACCCATTAGTAGGGTAACTGCTAAAATCAGTGAAATGATTGAAATTGTGTTGCATCTGTCTTGTAGACTTAGTTTTAGCTTTTGCTTACTTATAAGCCATGTGCCCTTCAGCGAGGTACCTAACTTTTCCATCTTTCAAATTATTCACTTGTAAAATTAGGACAGTAATAATATCCACGCCATGGGGTCATTGTAAAAATATAAGTAAAAACATTACATGTTAAGTACAATGTCTGGGACAAAGTAAGCCATCAAAAATCTTAACCGGCAAAAAGATTTATCATTCACAAGAGATCTTATAAAATATAAAAGGTATCACCCGTCTAGGTTCTTACTGTGTGATCTGGAATCCCTGGAGTTCACAGCTGGGTTTCTGTGATTCTGTGAGCACCCAAAATTACATGAAAACTTTGTGGGAAAGAGCACATGTGAATCTTTCTAGGGAGAAGGGGTACAGCTTATCACATCCTTAAAGGTACTCTGTCCGGAAGGCTAAGGATCCCTGGCTGGAGGCCACTTCTCCCTAGAGGCTGGGGTTCTGAACAGTGTTCCACCAAGACAGCAAAGCCTCCGGCTGAGGGTCTTCAGCCTTTGCTCACCAGCGTCTGTAACCAGCTTTTCAGGGCCACTCTGCCTCTGCGGGGAGCCTGTGGCCACACTCTTTCCCTGGCGCTGAGTCTGTCCTGGGCTGTCCCACCATCAATCTCACTAAGTTAGAATAAATCTAGTCTAACAAGAAGTTGATAAATCTATAAATACATGTTGTCACCGAATTGACCAGTTTGGCTGAATTAACCAGCTGGGCCACTGAATTAGTCAGGACTATGTCAATTTCCAGAGACAGAAAGCCAACTCATTCTCAGTGAAGAAGAATAGAGCCTGTTCGTGTAAAGAAGTCCAGGAGGGCATCTGATTTCAAACAGGGCTGCGTCCAGGAATCTATCTCCATCGCTCATCTCTGCTTTATTAAGGGACAGCTTCACTCTCAGGTGATCAGGTGGTAAGGTCACAGCTCCAAGCTAGTAACTGCAGCAAAACCAAGAGCTCCTCTTCCCAGCCATTAGTCCACTCAGCCCACTTGCTCATTGGCTTAGCTCTGAACCAATGGCCACGGACAAGGAAGGAGGTGGACAGCTCTGATTGGGTAGCCCTGGGCCCGCCCCTGGGGCTGGCGAATGGAGTCATCTGCACAGAACCGCGTAGACTGAGAGTGGGCGAAGAATGGTTTCTTAGAGAAGACCAGCGTGCTGTCACCAAAAGAAGGGGCAATGGATGTCGGAATGGACAGCCATTTACCAACCTGTTATTAGTCATCTCGAAGACACAGCCTCTGTGTTGTTCTATCCAGAACACGAGCACCAAGTCTTCTCTGATAAGAACAGCCCAGCCCGATCTTAACTCGGCAGCGCCCTGCCACCAGGCCGCGCAGACGGGCTCCAACCCGAGGGACGGCGCGGCCTTCTCGGGCAGACGCGAGCAGACGCGGCCTCTGCTGCTTAGCGTCCTCTCGGTAGCTCTCCGCTGTGATTTTCAAGGCTCGTATTAGCCTGTCAGAAGGGAAGGATTAACATGTATTTTGATTTCTGTTGAAAACACGTTGTTTCAGAAATAAAGTTGGCATGGTAGGCATCTTGGTTGATTTAATCTCTGACACAGGAAGCTTATTTATAGCATCACAGCCTTCTGAATGTTTAAAAACTCAAGCATTATAAGCCTGCTGTGCTTTTCCTGCGAAGTATGGAACGGCACGAAATGAATAATGCCACCTGGGCCAACAGCACAGGCATGATCCAGAATCAAACACAGCTTCATCTGCTCCTGGTGCGTGTGAACGCCCCTCTGCTGGGGCGGGGTCCGTCCTGCCGGCTAGGTTTCCTGCCCTCGCCGTCCACACCTCAAGAATGCGGTTCCGGGGTGGAGGGCTGGTCTCTAAACCCCTCTCCCTCCTCTGTTCTCCCTCTCTCTCTTCCAACCCTCTCCTGGAGGGCTGGAGAAGTTCTGAATGGGCTGAGCTTTTCTGTGCTGCATCTTCCCCCAAGACAACTCTTTCTCCTAGCAGCCCTTCCTATTCCACTAGACAGGTGTCAAGAATATTTTTGAGAAATGGTGTTAAAGCAACCTAAGCCGCTCTCCTCCTTTTCCAGGTCACTTCGAGTCTCAAACAGTATATTTTCCCCTAACAACTAACTCTCACTAAAAATAGATATCGACCACAGGGATGTAGGTTAATTTAAGCATTTAAGTCTGCCTTCCTGTTGTGGGAAAAAAATTGATTATACTCCAGTTAAAAGGTAAGTTGTTCTGGATGTATGCAATGGAGCCACGCATTGGCATCCTTTTGGGCAGAGGATCCCGAATGACTACTGCAAGTATAAACGTTTTATATTAATTTACAGGCAAGCACTAACAGCCTCAATGCTATAATCTGAAAGCAGTGTACTTTTACAGGTCAAAGGATGACAGAAAAAAAATTTTTTTTTGAATCTCAATGTCAGAGGTTATGGTTTTGACGTTTAGACAGAAAACAGACTACATGCACTTTAAATCAAGTTAACACCACCTATTTCTAGAATCTGGCTACAAAGAAATTCCATACCAGGACTTTTCTGTAAGAAATGGAACACAAAACAGATAGAAACTCAATCTCCTTTCCTAATCATAAGCTTGATTACAGGAAAGTTCTCATCAAGAGAAGAAAATTCTTGAAGCCAGGCACATGACAGTCCTTGTGAATTACTAATGCTGGGTATTATGACAATGGCCACCCCAACATCAAAATAAGTGGTCTGAGAAACACAAGAGTTCTTATGGGGATAAATATTTCAATGAGGACTATCACAAAAAACATATACCACTGTGATGAGAGGGCACAGAATGTTATGTTGATCTTGAGTTTAAAATCGGGCTTGAATTCCAAATGCACAAGTTACATGACCATGAGCAAGTTATTCTTTCTCACTAAGCCTCAGTTTCCTCATCTATATAATGACAATAATATTATCTATTTCATAAGATTGTCATGAGAATTAAAGGTGATGAACTGAATATTAAATTATTTCTGTATCACTAAAACCCTAAAAGCCAAAGACGATACAACAGATACCAAATCACCCCTGTAGGACATACCAAGAAATTGTAAAAATGATTTTGACTCATAGTCACCAATAACCTTGCGGGAAGGCAAGAAGTTTGAGAAGGTCAGTACTAAGGGCTTAAAAAGAAATCTCTGGTGTACCCTGATGTTCTGTTGTCACCAAACCTTGAGTTCCAAAGGCCTCCACACCTGGATCCTCACCCTTTAACTGTGCCCCAGCACCTTTTGAGCCCCAGAGTCCCAAAGCCACTGTGCTCCATGGAAATAAAGTTTTTCAGCAAACACCCCTATATCTTCAACTTCTACATGAATATCTCCTTCAAACTGTCAAAAAAATCTCTCCTTATGACAAGGGTTCTCTTCTTAACTGAACTTTAGTCCCCCTTGGCATGTCCCCCAAGAGTCCAATTTTAGCAAGAATCCTGCTGAGTCAGTGTAGCCAGAGTCCCCCACCCTCAATATCCAATCATCTCCACATCTGATCAGGTTTCTCATCCTCTACCAGCCCCCAGATGCTGTCTGATCATCCAGGTCAGCCTTCAGCAGGAATCCCGTTAGGCTGGTTTAGCCAGAATCCTCCTTTAACCCTAGAAGTTTTCTCTTAGCAATTTTTCATCCACCTACACCCTATACTTTCTCTTGTTGTATTTGAAGTTGAGCCTGATCTCTACCCACCCCCACCCCACTACAAAATCCCAATGTAGTAGCCCTCCCCTTGAATAAAGTCTTTCGTACCATCTTTAGCAGGTATCATGAATAATTTTTTCTTTAACACTTGTCTTCACCAAATCCTGGTTATCCCTAAGTGTCCCACACGGGGTTCCCTGCAAGCAGATGCTGAAATGGAACTTGGCATGCAATTTGATATTTATTAGGGATCACAACTGTGGCCGAGGTGGGGAGGAGGCAGGAAGGTGCAGAGGGAGAGGTTGAGCGTGCCTCCTGTGTCTTTGGGAGACGGGGCTCGCCTCCTGCAGCCCTAGAGAGACCAGTAGCTGGAGGTGATCTACTGACAGCCCCCAGCAGAGGGGCAACAAGTCTTTCCTTGGAGAAGGAAGTAGGTGGCACAGCTCTGTGTTCACACCCCAGGCACCCCCACCTCCCCTGCAGCCCACTCGCACTGTGCGTACTTCAAGGCCTGAGGAGGGCCCAAGTGCTCCTTGCTTCTCTCTTTGTCTCTTTCACCCCAGTTCTCCTCTCTCCTCCAAGGGCACCAGTGCAGTGAAGTTCATGCTATCACGACCACTGGCCGATCCTCCTTACATCATTTACAGATCCACGGCCACTGCCACGCCAGCACCCCTCCTCGTGGATGGCTCCAACACTCATTCATTCCACTCCTCCCCACCCTGCCCCTGTGCCGTTCTTGGTGACATCCACACCCACTCGGTTGCTCCATCACCTCACTTCCAATTTTGTGTCCCTGCCTCTCAGCCAGACTGCCATGTGCACCCCACCCTACTTCTGTTCTTTTCGTAACTTATGCCATTATGATGTCATTAATACCTATTTGTTTGTTTCTTGACTGGCCTCCCCCTGCCTTGCTGAATACAAGCTGCCAGAGAGCAGGGTCCTTTTCTGTCTGGTTCAACTGCTTCATCCCCATCATAATGTCTTTGGCATATACTAGGCATTCTCCATAAGCATTTGTTGAATGGATGAATGAATGAATGAATCATGATGTTCTTTTTGAGGTAATAAGAAAACCTGAAATAAAATTTAAAAGTGAATTGTATTTTCCCCCTGGTGAGTCAATGTTAATTAATGCCCTGGCCTCTTCAAGCCTTTCTTAAAGCCCATAGGCTGGGAAAGGCAGATGTGATTCAACCCTTTCCTTTCAGCAATGGAGAAGCTGAGACCAGGACAGGGACCTGTCTGAGGTCTCAGGAAAGGAGGCCACAGCTGAGCCAGGATAAGGATCCAGGTGTACTGACTTCCTGGTCAGCCATCTCCAAATCCCACTGTCTGCTGTCTCTTATTGTCAAGACAACGGTCACTTCATCAAGTGGTGTTGTGGTCTTGTGAAGGGCTGGCCTCGAGTTCTGGCTTTGCTCCTTACCAGTTGAGTAGCTTTTCTCAAAAACGGGGACCACCCTCGAAGAGGGGGATATTAATCCCTCCTCTCTGTAGTATTGGGAGGCTTAACAAACTAAGAGCTTCTGGTGGCACTGATATATTGCCAATACTCCATAAATGTTAGTTCCTTTCCCAAGATACTCATTCTATATTTAATTAATCTTATTGAGCTACCTTAGAGGTGTCAGGTGCCACCCCAGGCCCTGGCAACTTAGGTAGTTCGCAGGCCATTCAGATGATGGCAGCATGACTGGTGAAGTTTGGGTCACGTTTTGGTAATGAAGACTCTGCATTTGCTCGGCAGATGGAGAGCAAGCAGATAAAGTGCCAGGTAAGAAGATAAACCATAGAAAAGTCCTCCACAGAGGGAGTCACCAAACTTACACATGCACCACCCAAACTCCCGAGACCCTCTCACCCATAAGAAAGGGGCTTGTGGGGTAGGGGGGAGGGGAAGGAGGGGGGAAGGAGCACCCCGGACCTCTGTGCAACCGTGGCCATGGGAGGTGGCACAGGACTGACAATGGTAGTGAAAGTTTTCAGAGCACAAGCTTGGAAGTCAGATGGATCCAGGTTTACATCCTGGCTCTGCCACATACTCACCATGTGACACTTGGGTGACAAAGTGTTTATCCCTCAGAGCTTCCGGTTTTCCATACCTATAGCAAGGATCACCTGGGAGTTTTCTTGTAGACTTGCTGTGAGAATTACATAAAATGATATGTGAACATCATGCCGCACAGCGCCTGCAACACCAAACACCCAATAAACACTTGGTGGTGGTGTTAATGGTTGTCGTTGGAACACCACCGTCTTTCATCAGGCTCAGGTTGGAGGGAGAGTCTGCCACTGAAGGGAAGCAGTAAGTCAGTTCTCATCAACTCCAGACACTTAAAATCCTCCTCCTCCTGAATTCACTGATGGTCTCTGGCTTTAATGATCTCTCAAAGAGGACACAGGATTCCCGTCACTGAGCCGATCCCAGACCAGGAATCAGAGATTAGGATTGGAGTCCTGGCCACCCATGCTCAGGCAGACGTGATTTCTCTCTGATCCTCAGCTTCCTCCTCCATAGAATGAAGGTGATGACCACTCCTGGGAGGCAATGATGTGTGGTCCTAACAGAAAAAAGACTTTGGGGTCACATAGACCTGTCCCGACCCTGGCTGTACAACCACTCTGATGAATTTGGGAAATATACTTCCCTTTTCCACGCCTCAGTTTCCTCATCTGTAAAATGGAGATAATAGTAACTCTCTTTCAGGTAATTAAGATTAGTTGAGCTAGCTAACGTTTCTTGAACACTTATTACATGCCAGGCATGCTTCTAAGAGGTTTACAAGTATAAAAGCACTTACAGATGAGAAAACTGAGGCAGAAAGAGTTTCATTTACTTGCCCGAGGTCACCCAGTCAACTTCCAGCCCTGGATCCAGAGCCTGAGCACAGTTTAGCTTCTGTTGCCTTCGGGGATTCCTGCAAGGTGCTCAGCACACGATAAGCACTCAGTTAACTCCTTAGCTGTTACTACCACTTCACAGGGTTTCTGTGATGATAAACAAAAGAGGTACCTAAAAAATAATACTCAAGAAATTGTAGATACAAATATAGACAGAGGTCAGCAATGCAAGGGTTATTATACTCAGGACACTTGAAATTACAGTTACTCAGCTCTGTCTCCTAAATAAAGGGTTGGGGGAACAAATCTACTACCATCTGTTTTTGTAAATAAAGTTTTATTGGAACATCGTAGTGCATATCCATTTACATATTGTCTATAGCTGATTTTGCAATGCAGTGGCAGAGGTGAGAGTTCCAACAGAGACTGTATGATTCGCAAAGACTGAAATATACACTACCTAGTCCTTTACGGAAAATATTTGCCAAACCCTGTCCTAAATCATTTATTTTAAATAGAGCTCCTCAACAGTCAGAATGTAAGATGTGACACAATGGAAAAAAATATTAACTTGGGAGTCAGAATAAAACAATAGCTGAGACAACTGATTCTTCCCGAGTGCTCATCCTATGCTTGGCGATAACTAAGTGTCTAACGTGCAATAGGATCCTTCCCATTTTACCAATGAAGAGACTGAGGTCCAGAAAGGTTAAGTAACTTGCTTAGGCGCCACACAGCTGCAAAATCAGGGAGTCAGAACTCAAGTCCACATGCAAAGCTTCTGCTCCTAACCCCTTCTTCCTGCTGCTCCCAGGTTCTGCAGCCAGCTTTGCTCCTTACCAGACAAGCAGGGAGAGTAATTCATGTTCTTGTTCTGGCTCAAGGTAATTTAAAGAACAAATAAGTACCAACTGGTGTCTTTATCAACTCCAAAGCCCTCTCTATTATCATTCGCCCTTCCCTTTTTCCTACATCTTTATTTTTTTCCAAAGAAAAAGGGCAGGTCTGTCCCTCCCTTCCCACCCCCTCACCCAACACACACACACGCACATACACACACACCTCAGTGTTGTGTGCTGAGCAGAGGTGGATTAAAGCAATGGAACAGATAGGAAGTCAGTATGTAGACAGGTAGGTTGTTGGTTTTGTTTTTTTTTTCAAGTTTACACTTCAAAGTCACTTTGGCCAGTTGTCACAATGTCAAGTGTGGGTTTCCTCTCCTCTTTTCTGTCCTGCCTCCTTCTGCGCTTCCTTGCGTTTCATGGTGTGCACTCTGTTTTTGTTGGCCCTGCTATTGAGGAGGCAGAAATCCATTGGTTTCATTAGCTCTTTGAAAAACGAGGTGGGACCGTGTTGACGAGGTGACGAGGTCACCAAGAGTCATTTATCATTTTCGATGAGGCATAATGAACTCCTCGAAGCTGGACTCTAATTTAATTGCTTTCTACTTAATTGAGAAGAAGGAAGCCAGTTCCAAGGTACTGAATAAAGGTGTTTTTATTGAATCATAGACAGTTCTGATTTGTACTATGTAGGTGACAGAAAACTGCTTCTGGTTAAGCTGTCTCACTCTCTCATGGAACACAATCTTTATTTCACACCTGGTGGAGTCTAGATTTGTCTCTCCAAACTGATTCATCCCTTTTAGTAACTGGCGCTATCATCTTTCCAATTTCCCAGACCCGTCAACCTTGACTTCTCACACCCCAAAGCCCTGTCAGTGAGCCCATCATCAGATCACACAGCTCCACCAAAGCCGACCACTTCTCCCCACCCCTGGCAGAACCCCCTTGGTTCAAGCCACCACCATCACTCACCTGGAAACCTGCCACGCCTTGCCAGTGTTCTCCTTGCTTCTACTCTTTACCCCTCCAAAGTTCTATGTCCATCCCGCAGCCCAAGTGTAGAAAATCGAAATCAAATGATGCTACTTGAATTAGTTACCTATTGTTACAGAACATATGACTCCAAAATTTAGCAGCTTAAGCTAAAAAATGAACATTTGCTGTCTCACAGTTTCTGAGGATCAGGAACTTGAGAGCCCCTTCACTGGGTGGTTCTGAGTTTCAGTCTCCCCTGAGGTTGCAGGCAAGATGTTGGCCAGCGCCGCAGCCATCCAAAGGCTCGACTGAGGCTTGAAGATCCACTTCCAAGGTGGCTCATTCACATGGGTGTTGGCAGGAGGCCTCAGTTCCTTGCCAAACAGACCTCTCCTACAGCTGCTTGGACATCTTGTGGCATGGCAGCTGTCTTCTTCCAGAGCGAATGAATCAAGAGAAAGCAAAGCAGAAACCCCAACATCATCCACTACCTGGCCTCCAAAGTCACACTTCGCCATTTGCACAATCACCTGTTAGTTACAGGTCGGTCTTACTCAACATGGGAGGGTGTGAATACCAGAGAGCAAGGATCACCAGGGCCCACCTTGCACACTGGCTATCAGATGACTCCTTTGCTTAAAACCCTCGCATGGCTTCTTATTGAAATTGGAATAAAACCACACTTGAAGCTCTGGCTCGGGGTGAGGGGGGAGCAAGGGCAATATACGTAACCTAAACATTTGTACCCCCATAATATGCTGAAATAAAAAATCACACTGGCAGCATGGTGTAGCATCAAAATAAATAAAACCCCAACTTGTTACTAAGGGCTACCAAGCCCTGTGTGGTCTTTCCTCCACTTATCTCCCCCTTACCCACTAAGCTCCAACCTGCTTTCTGTGCCTCAAACATATTCCTGCCTCAGGACCTTTGCACTTTCTGTTCCCTCTGTCTGGAATGCTATTCTTCCAGACTGCCATGTGGCTGATTCCCTGTCATTCAGGCCTAGAGGGAATGTCACCTCCCGAGAAGCCTGCCCTCCAACCCTATCTAGAGGAGTCCCCCCCATACCCACCTCCCATATTGAGGGTTCAATAAGGAAACTAATAACATATAATAGAATGTAATGAAATATAATAACTACATATTAAGTTGGTTTAAAGCTTATCCTAATCTAATAATTTAATTGGGATGTACATTTTTATGTAGCACCCATATGTTTGGATTACCTCGCCTACCCCCCCCCACTCACTGTGCACAATGATGCATCAGGTACTATGCCAAGCACTTCATAAACTGCATATCACAGAGACAGAAATCTCTATGAAGTAGCAAGTCTTAGCTCTACTTCACAATGAAGGAACTGAGGCTTGCCTGAGACTTCACCAACTAAATGACGTAATCCAGAATTCAAACCCTGCCTTAACCACAAAGTCCTGTACTCTTGACATCACATTACATTAATACTCCTTTTTAATGTTTGCAAAGGCACTGTATGCAGTCTATAGAAATCCATTGCATTTCTCTAAATAATTTAATATTAATATATGAGTTTTTCTTATCTTAACATTTAGTGAACACCTGCTATGCACCCAGTACTGCCGTGGTTGCCATGGGGATCCTGAAAACCATGACACTATTCCAGCCCTCCAGAAGCTTGCAATTATATGTTGGTTTGAGAGGCTAAATAAAATCAAGTCATTTCATCGATACTGTATTTAGAGGAGTGAGAACATCACTGGGATGGGCACAGCAGGCTGCGGAGGGTCAGAAGGGAAATGGAGTTTGAATCAAGCTTTGAAGAATAAGCAGCATTTAAACCAGCAGAAGATAGGGGGAGGTATTGTAAGCAGAAAAAAACTAACTGCTCTTACAAAAGTGAGGCAGAAAGAGTTAGAAAATAGTGAGATGACCAGTTTGAATGTAACTGAGGCCACATGCATGAATGTAAATGATGTCAAAACATAAAATCTAATGTAAAAAGATGACGTGTGAAAGTAATTAATTGATTTATGCGGAAGGTGTCAATAAATATTTGTTGAATGAAGGAATGATGTATGGTTAGAACTAGTCCTCTCCTGAGGAAATACCACTGGATATTTACCCTGACACTCTATCTGCCTACACTTAAGTAACCTAAATGTAAAATTGAGAAAATTGAATAGTCACATGTTTTCAATCAACCATGTGTTTTGGATCATATAAACAAGGTATCAAGTACTTTAAAACTTTTCTTTTCTAGTGCAGCTCAAGAGAACTGAATTGGCCGGGCGCGGTGGCTCACGCCTGTAATCCTAGCACTCTGGGAGGCCGAGGCGGGTGGATAGCTCAAGGTCAGGAGTTCGAAACCAGCCTGACCAAGAGCGAGACCCCGTCTCTACTAAAAATAGAAAGAAATTAATTGGCCAACTAAAAAAAAATATATAGGAAAAATGAGCCGGGCATGGTGGCACATGCCTGTAGTCCCAGCTACTCGGGAGGCTGAGGCAGAAGGATTGCTTGAGCCCAGGAGTTTGAGGTTGCTGTGAGCTAGGCTGATGCCACGGCACTCACCCTAGCCTGGGCAACAAAGTAAGACTCTGTCTCAAAAAAAAAAAAAAAAAAAAAAAGAGAACTGAATCCTTTTTCCATGTTCAGAACTGTGAATAGAGACCAGTAGAGCTGGTTTCTAAACCTGGCTCAGCCGTTTACTAGTTGAATGACCCCTGATCCAGGTAGATAGCTTTTCTAAGCTCATCTGTAAAATATGGATAATAGCACCATATTTACGGGGCAATTGTGTGGATTACTTTAGATAACATGCATATTTTATAGGCATTCAAATGTTATGTTTCTTTCCCTAACCTTGACCTTTTATTCTCTAAGGCAGATGGTCAGATTGGGATGAGGAGAAGGAAGCGAATGAGCATAGCAGGTGGTGGCAACCTCATAAACAGGCATTGGTGTGTGCATCAATTATTTTGACTGCCCAGAATACAAGAACGGCCTCCTGGGCTCTGCTCCATGCTCCTGTTCTAACCATGTTACAGAGCCCACCTTCTGGGCCAGATTATTATGGGTGAAGCTTATCCTAAACCAAGTAGGGCTACTGACAACCGACTGATAGTTTCACTTCCTCTCCTCTGATAGCCCCTATCAGATTGAATCTTCACAACCAGGTAGAGGCAGAGACTGAGAGATGCCATCTGAGATACACTTTGGTTCCTAGTTCCATTTGTGTCAGGGATCTAGCTACCCCTGCCCTCCTTGATTTGTGAGCCTGTAGAGTTCCTTCTTCTACTTAAACAAATTTGAGTTGGATTTTTGTCACCTGCAACCTTAATAACCCTACAGCAGAATGAAGAAGGAAATGAGCTTGCCATGTTTGAAGCTCAAACATGAAAAAACCAACTTTGATGGAATAACAGGTTTATTTTAAGGAATTGTGGGACCAGAGCTTAATTAGGAGGGGTGTGGATGCCAGGCAATGGGGAGTTACTGAGCATTAAAGCATCATGGGGAAAGCAGTCACTTAGGATGAGTAAGGGGGTGGGGAGAGCATCTATGATGGATAACAGAAGGTGGAGCTGGAGGCAGGAAGACCACTTGAGAGGTTGTTGGCATGGAACAGAGTAGATTCCATTGCATCAGCCTTCAGTAAGCCATGGAAAGCCGTGGGAATCACCCTATTGGCACATGAGCACTGAAAGCTACCTCCACCTTTGGAATTTCACTTGACAATGGCCTCATTAGGGAAAGGCTCTATCCACAGTCACATCAATAACCAGATGTGTAATTAACTTAGTTTCCCATCCCCCCCAGGGGGTGGCAGTAAGGATGGCGGAGAATATAAGGGCTCAATATCATAGTCGAAGCTTTTATGGATATGTCTTCCTCCAGTGGGTGCCACACTGACAGCGTGGCTCAATGAGGCTTAATTTGACAATCCCAACAATCCATTGTTAATGATGTGCCATTGTTGTGATTTGCATTTGGTAAATGCAATTTTTTGACTGTTTGCTCTCCCCTCGCTTTCTCCCCTGGGTTCCTGGACGCCTGTGTTCTTTGGTGGGCAAGTTTCGTTTTCAACACTACAGATACCATCTCTGCTATTGGGACACAACAGTTAAATAATGTGAAATTGCACTGATGCCAGTGAAATAAAAGTGAGTTTTACAAAACCGAGTTCCTTCCCTGAACATAATAACAGTAAATTTCTAGGGTCCTATAGTGTAATATCCATTAGATTTATTATGTTGCAATTCCCAGTCCCACTAGTTCTGCCTGAGGGTGAGTATATTACATTTCATCACAGTTTCATTTTCTCCTACAGATGAGAAATGGGAATGCGATTGCAGTTATGTAGCATGCATGTGTTAAATCTGATCTCTAATAAAATCAAACACATCACAACTCAAAGCACTTTAGCACAGTGTCGGCAAAATGAAACACCATCTGTCATCATGTAGAGATTGCCTTATTATAACACAAAATCAAACTGCTCAGTGTGAACATTGTTACTTAATAAATGGGTAAATGAAAACTGATAATTATGATCTTATTTATTTTAAATGATTACTTAAAGCCACCAAAAGCACAACATAATTTGTCAATTAGACACTCTGGACCCCATAACAGCACATAGAGCAAACACCCCTCATAAAAATGGTAAATAGACTCGAAGAGAAACAAAGGGGAGGGATTATGAGAAACTTTCAAGAACTGCCAGAAGTAGAGACTGGAAAGGGAGCTCAGAGCTTGAGAAATCATGGTCAATGCTGATTAGAGACTGCAGTGTCTACACCAGAATCACCTAATACTTTCCCCTGGAAAAAATGCAAGTGTCCAGTGCACTGGTCAATACAATGACAAACTGAAGCCCACAGGAGAGCTGGTGACACTGCCTTGGTCCCCATGAGGTACACCTAAAACCGGGATGTTGCTTCCAACTGTTGTGGGCAAGAGGTTTTTAATTTGCTTTTAATCTTTCATTTGAATAGAACACTCTTAGTCTAAGGTTAGTCATGTCTGAGAATGGATATGAAAGCAGATAGAAAATACACAGTTTGGGAGAGGGAAATGCAGAAGTTGAAGAAAAGATAAAGGCAGTGACTATTGTGAATCCCCCATATTATGTGGATGAGGGCTTTGATTTTTCCTGGAAAAAGAAAATGGAAACATCTAAATCACTCCCTGTGATTGTAGATACACGGTAATGTCTCTTCCTAATGCTTTCACCTATAATCCTGATTATCTGCCCTGATGAAATCACAGCCATTCCTGGGATCCTACAAGATGTGTCAAGAGTCTGCAAGCCCAATAAACTGTAGAAATGCTTCCTGTCCTCCTGCTAAGCAGTGTGATGTGAATATACTACATAGGAATTAACAATTCTGGGCTCTTCCCTTGGTATGATATCCAGTTTTTCAGTCTTGCATATTCTCTTAGTCCCCTGAGAAACTGATGAAAGAGTTTACAGATTTCTCCTAGGCTTCCCAGACCTCCCCAAAGATCTGGATATGATATATTAAATAGCAAGGAAATAAATCAAGTCTGAAAAAAATACAGTATACTGCCATCGTGCCATGCCCCTTCCCCAATGCTTTAAAGGGTGGTTTCATGGAGGGTTTGTCCTAAGCTCCATCTCAAATAATTTAGTTATCTAATTTCAAGAACACTTTCTTACAAGGTGGTTTCACCTCTAATATTTAATTTAATTTGGTAAATATTTTCAGAGCTCTTGCTATATTTAAGTCAATGAAGTGATTTAAATAAATAAGCAGTTTGTGTTTGCATGTAATTTACACCCCAGTTATAGAGAGAAAACTAATAGCAAGGATTAGAATTTGTGATAATGAAGGTAAAGTAAAAGAAAAACTATCTTTGTAGCAGATTGAAGGTGGGAAAGTGTATCCAGTTGAGGAGATGGGGAAAGGCTCAAAAATGAGGTGGCATCTCAGATGTACTGAAGGACTTCAAGAGATAAAGATGATGAGACAGAACAGGTATGGTAGGCAGAATTCTATGACAAACCTATGGTATAATAAAAAATTTGTCTTGGACTTTTTGTCCTGGGTTCCTTCTTGGCTTAGAGTTCTTAAAACCTTTGGGATTTCCTGAGTGAGAAGAATGTTTTGTTATGCTAATGAGTGGTCCCCTTCGTACCTTCACCAGAAAGACCAAATATGTGATCACAGGGTGAGAACTTAGGACCAGCCTGGAAATTTGGACCTCCAGGGAGAAGAGAGGGGCTGGAGACTGAGTTTGATCATGTGGCCAATGATTTAATCAATCATGATGTTGTAACGAGGCCCCAATAAAAACTCTGGACTCTGAGGCCTGGTGGAGCTTCCTGGTTGGTGAACACATGGAAGCGCCTGGAGAGTGAAGCCCCTTTGGCTCTGGGAGGGAGAGGGCGTGGAAGCTCTACACGCCTTCCCAGACATCACTCCCTCCCAGACCTCACTCTCTCTATATCCTGTATAATAAAACTGTGATCATAAATATTGCTTTCCTGAGTTCTATGAGTCATTCTAGTGAAATATTGAACCTGAGGGGATTGTGGGAACCCCCAAATTTATAGCCAGTCAGAAGTATGGATGACCTTGGACCTCACCTGCAGCTAGCATCTGAAGTGGGGTCAGTCTTAGGAAGGGCTTCACCCTTAACTTGTGGAGATTAGTCTCATGGGCCTGACCTAATCAGGTGATCTGTTTAAAGGGGTGGGGCTCTTCCTGGCAAGAGACTTGGAAGCATCAGAAGCATTCAATGGGAGGGACATTCTCCGTTGCTAGCTTAAAGATGGAAAAGGCCATGTGACCAGGAATATGGCAGCCTCTAGGAGAGTGGCCCCCAGCTGACAACCACTAAGGCAATGGAGACCTCAGTCCTGCAACCTCAAAAGACTAAATTCTGTCACAACCATGTGAACTTGAAAGAGGCTCTCAAGGAGAGAGTCTTACTGACACCTTGATTTCAGGCTTATAAAACTCCAAGAACCAAGTCATGCCATGTCCAAACTTCTGACCCACACAGATCTGTGAGTTAATAAATAGGTTTTGCTTTATACTACTAAGTTTGTGGTAAGTTATTACACAGCAATAGAAACAATAAAACGGCCTGGTGGTGAACGTGTCATCAACCACATTGTCATTTTGCACAGCCATGTTGTTCTTTTTCTGCTCAGCTTCTCTGATTCTCTGGGAGATTTCCCATTACCAACCTGCATCATTCCAGTCCTTGTGGTTATCATGGGAGCAGCCATTTTGAGCATGTGACCTGCCCCATGACACAGCTGATTGGTCCAGGAATAAGACCTAATGGACCAATTAAAGCCCTTCTTTGGAACTTTTAGACTTGAGACCCAGAGGGTGGCTGAAATGATAAGATTCAAAAATCAAGATTTAGTGTTGACTGTGTTTTCTCCTATGTGGGAGAAGTTCCTGTTGTGCATGAAAAGAATGAAGTCAGCAGAGAGAACCCAGGACAATGAGTCTAGCAGGCATATCTGAGCCCCTGGTTCTAGTTGTTTCATAGTCCCAAACACAATCTGTGAGTGGGTTCTTAGAGACACTCAAGTATCTTTTACAATAAATTCCCTTTTTGCTTAAGCCAGATCAAGTGGGGTTTCTGTCCATTGTAATAAAAACTGTCCTAATACAATAGTAATAGTTAAAAATCACAGTTTTCTGATTTCTGTTAGGTCAAGCCAAAATTCCTCGTGTTGTAGGGCCGTGTTCCTCCTCCAGAGAATATTTTCATGAGCACACCACAGATAGTATGCCAGGATCCCTGGACACTAATTTTAACAAGGCCTTTATTTTTGTCTTTTAGGCATCGTTTCCATGGGATGCCAAATCATTGATTCATTTGCTCAATTCAGCAATCAACCTGTTAATTAACTTTTTTAAAAAAAAATTTATCCAAATTCATTCATTGAACTGGCCTTATAAGCTTCAAACACGTTGTTGAAACAAAGATTTGCCCGAGTTAGGACACCTCCAAGGCTTCGTAGGATGAAGCACAGAGGGACATCAGAGTTCCACAGGCTGTTCTTCCTCTCTATTTCTGATTAATCCAAACAGCAAATGTAGCCACTTCTCTTGTGCTCTCTCCAATAAGGAAGGGCATTAGCCAACATGCCCATTTCGTGTGTGATCATGTCTACCAAAGCCCAGAAAAAGTTCAACACAATTTCAGAGAGTCGAAGAAAACACTGGGTATTTGGAGGAAACTTGGCATTTCAAGACTCCTACCCATTTTTCACATGAAAATCAAATGGAAGGGCAAACAATGATGAAAGCTTTCATGTAGTACTACTTTTCCTGCTGTGATGGAGTGAAAAACAAAACTCAAATTGCCTTCAGCAAAAGTGGGGGGAAAAAAGCAGCTCAAATAACTGGAATACTCCCACTGTATACTCCACTGTGCAGTGCATAAACTCATAATATCTCCACTTGTTTATTTCTCTTATTAGACTATAACCTCCCCAAAGGCAGGGTAGGCTCTTTTCTTATCCATCTTTGCATATTTGCCCCTCTTCCCATCCCCCCAAACCCTCCACACAGATATTTGTGTCTCCTCTATCCAATTAGAGGCTGTTAAGCTGGTTTGATCCCTCCCTCCCTCTCTTAAAATCTAACTCTGAAGGAAAAGATTGGGTTCAGGTGGGGGTAACCTGGGAGACCACTAGGAATCACCCATTCCCCATCTAGTCCCCTCTTTGGCTCCAGGAGGTCCTCTGCTGATGACCCTTCGCTACAGAGGTGGAAGGGGAGAGATTAGCTGATATCTGAAGTCTCTTCTGTTTCAAATGGAAGGTCTGGTTGCACTAAGATAGAGCTACCCTGTTCCTTGGGCCCCAGCATGGCTTTAGGATGTGGGTCCCCTTCTTGTCTTCGTCCTCTTTTGGCCATGCTTTTCTCTGTGTTGGCTTCACTCTTGCTCAAGCTCTCTTCATGTGGTGACCCCAGCCAGACCCAGATTAACATCCTTAGAGCTCCAAATCTGGCAGAGTGAGTCTATTTTTTTCCAACTGTTCTGTAAAAGTGCATAATTCAAATACCACTGGACAAATTTGAGGCTGGACGAAATTGAGCCGCATGTCCATCCCAAAGCATTGTGGCTGGGGGTGGGCCGGGTTAGCTTTCTTAGGCCTGAGTCTTCTGGCCACACCTGGAGCAGAGGCTGGGGTCAGTTTCACTACGAGGACTGAGGTAGGAGAGGTGGTTCCCCAAAGAAAGTTAGAGTTGTTACCAAAAGTAGTCTTTAATCCCTTCTCTTTTCTTTGGGTAACAGCACTTCAAATACTTCCAGAGAGCCATTCCTCGCCAAATGTTTTCCATGTGGTTTGGGTAGGGCTGACTCCTTCTCCTATCTCATGACCAGGACAGGGCAATGAAGTATAATATATCCTTAGTCACAGTGGTTGAGAGTTGGGCACATGAATCAAGTCAAGGAGAGCCAAGAGAAGGGTGGGGAGGTGGGGAGACCTTGCCCTGATCACATTATTCGAGCCCCTGGATCTAGCCTCAACTGGGCTTTTCAGATATTTAAAAAGATTACAGATAGACAGATGGACAGATGAAATGATAGCTAGCTAGCTAGTTCCCCCTACCCTCCTTAAGGTAATTTCTTTTGTCTTCAGATTGTGCTGTAAAAGCAGCAGGTGTCCACTACCATAGCCTTGCCTGGTTCTGGCCCCACACCTGCAGCCACTCGACCTACATCTGTGAGCTCAGCTGGACACAGCCCTGAGCAGGCATGGGGTATGTAAGGAGCTACAGTCTATCATCCCAACATTCAGCCTCAAGTCACTATTGCTGGTTATTCAGCTCTGACCCTGCTCTATATGCCAGGATCCCGTTCTTGTCCCCTGGGCCTTCTTGTCTTGGCCAGCTGCCTTGGCTACCGCCATTCTCCCTAGGCGTGCCGTGACCTTGCTTTGCTTTTGCTAATTTTCTTCCAGAGATTGGCTTGGAACCCCAGTCCCAGATGTGAACAGACTTCAATGACATCAGCATGGATGCTAATGTATTGTGTGTTCCTGAATTCCTGGCCACCATGCTCCACTTGCCTATGGGGATCCTTCCCAAAGTCTATCCCTAATCCAAAGTCTGCTTTGGATCCCTAAGCTAAAGTCTGCTTGCTGGGTAAGACTTTCCTCAATTATTCACAGCTATGTCTCCTTTTTTAAAAAATGCCTGTCTGTAGGAAGCATTTTTATATTTGCAACCCTTCTCCTTTTTTACAGCACCCTAATTTTCCTTTTGGGAACCCAACCTGTGTCAATCCTTAGCTTGTTTGCTCCCAGATCCACTCATCACCTTTCCCTGCTTTATTCTACATTTCAGGAGAGCTGATCCCTCCAAGTTGCATTTCCCAGACCCCTAAGTCAGCTCATTTTGTGAGTAGATTAAGCCAATGAGAAGTACTGCCAGGAGACTGGAGAGCAAAGGAAGACAGAAGCCAGGGTTTTTCTCCCTGTTACTCTCAGCCTTGGGTGGGAGCATTTCCTCCATGGCTTCAGCTCCTGCCAGACAGGCTCTGCTGTGGTTCTTGCTTCCTCCAGGTGGACCTGGCCCCTGGATTCTAGGAACACTGCCTCCTTCCTCCCTTTGTGCCACCAGCAAGTAGCAATAGCAACATCCCACTCTTGTTAATCTCACAGTTATTTCACCATCTCCACTTGGCTTCTTGACTCCACCAGCACCTGTGTAACCAATTTCCTGCATAAAATTACCTCTGTTTTAAAGACTCAAAGTGGTTTCAGTGTTCCTGGTTGGACCCTGACTGACGCCCTTTCCTCCATTCTCAGCCCATTTGCTTCAAGGGAAGTTGACCCCACTCCCAGCTGTGATGGCGGCCACGTGTCTTAGACTTGGCCCATCACTTTGGCCAAAGTGATTAGTTCAGGAATTTGCACATAGCACGATCTGAAGACAAAAGAAATTACTTTAAGGAGGGTAGGGATGACTAGCCAGCTAGCTGTCACTTTATTTGTCCATGTGTCTATCTGTAATCTTTTTAAATACCTGAAAAGCCCAGTTGAGACTAGATCCAAGGACTCAAATAATGTGATCAGGGCAAGGTCTCCCCACCTCCCCACCCTTCTCTTGGCTCTCCTTGACTTAATTCATGTGCCCAACTCTCAACCACTGTGACTAAGGATATATTACACTTCATTGTCCTGTCCTGGTCCATGAAGGAGTCATTGACTCAAGAAGGAGTCAGCCCTACAGAGAAAACATCTGGGGGAGAAGTGGCTCCCTGGGAGTATTTGAAGTGCTGTTACCCAAAGAAAAGGGAAAGGGGACTAAGGAAGCAACAAGAGTCCCTGACCTAGTGTGGTACTTTCATTTCATAGACAGAGAAACAAGACTGGAGAGGGATGTGGCTTGCTCCAGGCCGCACAGCTAAGAACCACTTGTCTGTGCCTCGTGTCATGGTAGTTGGAGAGCTCGTTAGCCTCCTTCCACGAACATTCACCTGAAGCATCCTCCACGATCTTTAAACAACACCTAGAATGTTCCCAAACTTTCTCAGTTCATAGTGCGCATGGAGTCTGCAAATAAATTTAAAGAAAACATACATTTGTATTTCATCCTTTAATACCCACAACTACTTATTAATGAGAGGCAGGCACTCATTGGACACTGCACAATTTCTTAAACCTTGGAATCAGATTAGACACCACCACTCTTTTTTTCTATTTCATATCATTGTTCACACACTTCTTTCTTTAGATCACAATAATTGTCAAAAAAGAAAAAAAAACACACTTCATGAAGATAGGACTTCACAGAAAGGAATGTAGCATAATCTAATATTAACTATCTAAAGCTAATTGTTTATACAGTGTCCAACTGATGCCAACTATCATTGGTTTCTTCAAAAATGCTAAAAATTCCATAGTGCCCCTGTGAGTTAGCTGTGGTGCCCTAGTGTGCCTTGACACACAGTTTGGGAACCACAGCCTTAAAGTAAAGGCCTATGGACTGCCTCAACTCCCATCCCACCCACAGGGTAGCGTTTAGTGTCCTTCAAGAGCAGAAGGGAGCTACAGAAAAGAATTGGCCAGATTTGAGGCAATCTCAATTCCCTTTGAGCAGAGAAGTCATCTTTTCTCAGACTCCTGCTCTTCAAAATAAAAAATGGCAATGCCACCTCCAATTCTAAGGAGTCAGGGTAACCACCTTTGGCCTCTTTCTGTAGACAATGGGACCAGATGTCTGCTGCCCCCAAAGACCATTTGTGGTGCTATTTAGCATTTCAGATGTTTACTTCTCCTTGATTTAGTTTCTATTTCATTTTGCATCTCTGCCTTATAGCCTCATTGTAAACAAAGCATGTGCATTGTAAATTTCTTCAGATACTGAAGCAAAAGCCCATTTAAAAATTCCATTTTACCCCTAAAATAAAAATTGATGCTGCTTATTTTCCCTCCACTCTATTCATTGACCTGGAAGTACAGAGACCTGTGCTCTAAGCCTGGCTGTACCATCCCCTTGCTGTGGGGATCACATAAACACCCCTAGACCCCATTCTTCTTATTCGTTAAAAAATAAAGGGAATGGGGGGAAGATGTTGAGATTTCACCAACTAGTAAAATTTTTAATGCTTTGGAGATCAACCTATGTTTGCCAATGTTTAATTTTGCCAAAGACACAAAGAGCACTTACCATCTACTACCACCATTATTTTATAATATAAAGGTCATTTTACTATCAAAAAGTAGAAAGAAAATATCCCAAAGTTTTCTCCATTTTGAAAGTTCATTTCTTTGTTTTATTAGAAAAATCTCACTGCTTGTCCTTTTTTCCATTTTGCTTCAGACTGATGAAAACTTCATCATAGATCAGGACGAGTTACAAAGGAGCATTTGCATATTTGTTGCATCCCCCCCATAATTGTAGCAGCCGTTGCAGATGTCCACGGCAGTGACTTAACTTGATGAGCCTCAGTTTCTTCATCTGACAAATGGGCACAGTAAAACCTGCTCTACTTACTTCCCAAGGTCGTTATGAGTGTGAAATGAAAAAGTGGACATGACATTGCTCGAAGAAGGAGAAGAAGAAGAAGAGGAAGAGGAGGAAGGAGAAGAAGAGAAGTAGAAGAAGGAAGATTAAGGTATTAAAGTATCACCTCCAGCACCACCTTTTGGAACACTTTATGTTCTACCCAGAATCAAGGTTGCAATTATGAAATCTCCAACTTTTCTCTAACTCTCTGGCCTTGACTGGTTTAATTTAGACCCTGAACATTAGTTTAACAAAGTGCTTTCATGTTTATTATATTGGATTAGCAAATTATAAGCTATCATGTGAGGCTTTCGAGAACACCCAGACAAATGGCCTGCGCACAGGGAACCCTCATATACTCACCATATGGGCTTCATTTATTAAAGCTTTGGACCGCGAGCTCGGGGAGAGCCAGCCTCTTTACAGAGAGACTCCTGAGGATTGGTTGCTAGGAAGCTACAAAAGCTAGTGTTTTTAATGAGATTTAAAGTATCATAAATTATATATTATTTTCTGCACTTAGGACATTCATAGCTCTTTGGTTTATTTTGTATTTCATTTTGCATTGGTGACACATAATCCCTTTACATACAAAATGCCTTGCATAAGAATTCCCTCAGAAATCAGAGCAAAATTACATTTCAAAATTATTTTTTTTCTCCCTAAAATAAAAGTTCACATTGCTTTGTCTCCTCTTGCATGTCCAAGGCAGGCAATGGCTAAGAATTTATTTTCTCCAGCTTAAAAAAAAAAAAATTAATCCCAGCCTTTCCCAGTGATAATTACTCCGGTGAACACTGTGAGGAGTGGAGTCTGGAGCTGCTGTTAATAAGAATTCTCATAATTCCATTTTCTGATGAGAGTTAATGTGGGTTCTGCGGTTTAATTCCACAGATAATTACGGAGGCAGTATTTAAAACGCCTGTTTAGTCAGTACCCTCCTCAACTCCCTTCAGTTTTCAGCATTAAATAAAGAGGCAGCCATTCCACAAAAGAAATTCAAAAACTATTTGGTTTAACTGCTCGTCTTTAAGGAGGGGAGGCATTATGCAAATGCGTGCCCAGGAATGGCTGGCGAGGCCACCTCGTCCAATCTGCATGATAAAAGGCAGCCGCGGTCGGCCGCAGGGCCAGGGGCACATTTCTGCTGGAAGTGGCCACCGATAAGACAAATGAAGGCCGTGGTTTTCGATTAAGAAATTGTTTTGATCAGAGATCCTTTGTGAAATGAGATTTTAACATCTTTGGAAAACAACGGCCCCGGAGCAGCACACGTTTTCTTTTTTGTTTTCCCTTTGTAACTTCTCTTCCTCTCTGTCGTGTGTGCTTTTCGCTCCCAGCCCTGAGTGTGTTCTAGAGACATTAGGCTGCGTTCAGGACCATCTCAGCGATTTAATGGAATGGGCTCTACTTTTCACTTTTAACAAAAATCAAGAGCTCCAACAAGGTGCAATTAATCGATTCTAGCAAAAGTTTTAGGAACATTTGTAAATCCAGCCGTGGGGAAATCTGTGAGACAACAATGTGTACAGGCTTATCAGTAATTGCATGCAGGACTGTGGGGCCCTTGCCTTCTTTTTTTTATTATTATTTCAGAATATTATAGGGTACAAATGTTTTAGTTACATGAATTACTTTTGTACAGTTTGAATCAAAGTTATAAGTGTGTCCACCACCCAGATAGGGTGCATTGTACTCGTTAGGTATGAATTTACCCATCCTTCCCCCACCCACCTGTTTGATTTCTGTTGATTTTACTACCATATGTGCACATGAGTGTTGATCAATTAGTTCCAATTTAATAGTGAGTACATGTTAAAATGGTGAAAGTCAGCTTTGTCTTCCCTTAACGCTAGCCGATTTACCGAACTCTCTCCATTGCTGTCCTGAGAGGTCTGTCTGCTTCAGGTTTCTGATCTCCACTTTCCGATGCTGGGTGTCTGGACTCAGCTTACCCCTCACTTGGCTAATAACTGACCAATCAGAAATCTGGGCCTCCCTTAGCACCCTGATCCCACATTCCTTCTGCTCTGCTCTGTACCAAATGCCTTTTCTGATCGCATGTTGCTTCAATAGGCCGCACTGAAGTGCGACTATTCATAGACTTGTCAACTTATGAACTGTGTCCTTTAGCTGTAATTTCAAGAAAGCCACGAGAGGGTGGAAGGATGACATGGGGAGGCTGGAACACGCGGCAAAATGGAAAAAAATAAGAACTTGTTGGCAGATTGAAAAGAGCACTTGAAATAGAAAAAAAAAATGTCTGAAAATATATACATACACCAGAATCATTATAGTGGCTATATGTGAGGTTTGATGGTTGATTTATATTTTCTTTTCTTGGCCTGCTTGTCTTTTCTACATATTCTACAATAATCATATATTGTAATTATGTTATTTTAAAGTGGCTTTTTTTGAAGCATGTACCGATTTCCAGTTTTACTGTGGCCAAGCGAAGCCAACCAGGTATGGCTGTATGACCACACATTCTACCATTTTGGACTTCTGTTTCCTGATTTGTAAATGGAGAAGTTGATTCCAAGGTCCCTTCCAAGGCTCATATGTTGAGTCATCTATGAATATCTGTTTCATCCTTGGTATAAAATAAGAATAAGGAAGCATAAGGATAAGGAAGCAAAATAAATCTTAATCCTACAACTCAGCAATACTTAGCTATAAGAGTGCTTGGAGTTCTTCCAAAATGTTCTTGTGTAAGAAATATTTCAAGAAATATTCCACTGAGGAGGAAAATGGTGGGGCACCTCTGATCAATGCCTTAGATAAGAAATAAGTGGCCCAAGGGTGGCAAGCAGCAAGGACGAAGAGAGAAGATTAGAACTTCTATGTCTTAGATCTGTCTAGAGCTTTTATTTTATTTTATTTTTAGACAAGGTCTTACTCTGTTGCCTGGGCTAGAGTGCAGTGGCACCATCATAGCTCACTGCAATCTCAAACTCCTGGGCTCAAGTGATCCTCCTGCCTCAGCCTCAGGCATGTGCCACCATATCTTGCTAATTCTACCAGATCTACAAGGAATTGGTACCTATCCTT
Organism: Cheirogaleus medius; assembly: GCA_008086735.1. Classification (NCBI taxonomy): domain Eukaryota; kingdom Metazoa; phylum Chordata; class Mammalia; order Primates; family Cheirogaleidae; genus Cheirogaleus; species Cheirogaleus medius. Next base: position 5,297,442 of record VBSM01003206.1, read on the forward strand.
CAGAAATTATTCCACAACATTGAGAAAGAGGGAATCCTCCCTAACTCATTCTATGAAGCCAGTATCACCTTGATACCAAAGCCAGGAAAGGATACAATCAAAGAGAGAAAACTATAGACCAATATCCTTTATGAATATAGATGCAAAAATCTTCAACACAATATTAGCAAACCAAATCAACAGCACATCGAAAAAATAATTTACCATGATCAAGTAGGTTTCATCCCAGGGATACAAGAATGGTTCAACATATGCAAATAGGCCAGGCATGGTGGCTCACACCTGTAATCCTAGCACTCTGGAAGGTGGAGGCTGGAGGATTACTTGAGGTCAGGAGTTCAAGATTAGACTGAGCAAAAGTGAGACCCTGTCTCTACTAAAAATAGAAAAAATTAGCCAGGCAACTAAAAATAGGAAAAATTAGCCAGATGTGGTGGTGCATGTCTGTAGTCCCAGCTACTTGGGAGGCTAAGGCAGGAGGATGGCTTGAGCCCAGGAGTTTGAGGTTGCTGTGAGCTAGGCTTTTGCTATAGCACTCTAGCCTGGGCAACAGAGTGAAACTCTGTCTCAAAAAATATATATATGCAAATCAACAAACATGAATCACCATATAAAAAAAAGCAAAAGCAAAGACCATATGATCATCTCAGTAGATGCAGAAAAAGCATTTGATAAAATCCAACACCCTTTCATGATAAAAACTCTCAACAAACTAGGCATAGAAGGAACAGACCTCAAAATTATAAAAATCATATATGACAAACCCACAGCCAAAATCATACTGAATGGGGAAAACTTGAAAGCAGTCCCCCTAAAAACTAGAACAAAACAAGAGTGCCCACTGTCACTATTTTGATTTTTTTTTTGTAGAGGTGGGTCTTACTATATTGCCCAGGCTCGTCTCAAAATCCTAGCCTCAAGTGATTCTCCTGATTCAGCCTCCTAGAGTGCTAGGAGTACAAGTGTGAGCCACCACACCCAGCCCTTGTCTAGAGCTTTTTCTACCAAATTAGGTGTTACCTTTAATTTATAATGTTTCTCTATTTGTCCCTAAAATATGGTGATGTTCACTGCAATTTGCCTGGGATCATTCAGGTTTATGACTGTTGTCCCAGTGTAATTAGTCATAGCATCCCTGTTGCTCTTTAACATGTCTTGAATTAGACAATAACTTTTATGGTCATATCACCTATACCTTAACACATCCTTTGTCCCTCTCTCAGCCTCAGAACATTTCACCTTGTGACAAAGTTCGACATGGGGTTACTCTCTGACCTCTATCTATCCTCATCAGAGAGAGGATTGACCCTAATATCTTAGAGTCTATATCACTCATGAGTTTGTTTCTAATTCTCACTCGTAGTCTGAAGGCATAAGCTAGGGTTTGTTCTCCCAGCTCAGGAGCCAAACTCTTCTGCAAATCACAAAATATTGTGCAGGGAAAGGTCCGATCTGCTTAACAGGAGCCCATCACGCCTGTATAGTATAACAGCCTCTCTCTTCCTGAAAGGCAGGATATTGTACATGCAAAATGGCAGGGATTGCCACCAGGCAGCCTTCTTTGATTCATCTATTTGACAATTTTTATGTGCCAGCTTCCATGTTAGTTTTGAGGAAACACAGAGTTTTCCCAGGGGTAGAGGGTGGGGACATGGTTTTACATATCACTGACTCATTTCATCATTTTTAATTTCCTCCAGACAACATGACATATGTATATAGTAGGTGCTCAAAAAGATTTATTGACTGCATATATATGCATTAATTAATATAGCCTTGTTCTATAATTACATTGTGCATCTACCTCTCATATCCCAAAAGATAGAAATATACTATTATAGAATGATAGATCAGAGAGGCAGAAACCTATAGCAGTTAAGAGTTTGGGTCCAGAGACTGAGTTCCTGGGTTTGAATCTTGGTTCTGCCATGTGTTAGCTGCACAATTTGGGGCAATTTACTTTATCTCTCGGTGCCTCAGTTTCCTATTCTGAAAATGTGGACACTAATAGTAGCTACCTTCATAGGGTTGTTGAGAGTATTAACGAGTTAATGTACACTAAGTGCCTAAAACAATGCCTAGTGACAGTGTAGTGCTGGTATGTGTTTTACAACTGGCTTTATGAGAGTAAAGGAAGAAAAGCCCTGATTTGTAGTAGTTGCTGATTTTGGTGGTGTCAATGTTCCTGCCACCAATGTGGTATCACTGAATGGGAGGAGTTGTGCACAATTGGTTCTCTGAGGCAACACACCATTGCTTTACACTTAATGAGGCAATGTATGCGAAAGCATTTCCTCCACTTTGTACATTTGAGTTTGCTCCATTAATCAATCCTTTTTCTGTTTTTGGTCCCCATTGTGTTTAACAGAATGGTTAACACATGGGATCAATATTCTAAATAATTACGCAGAGAAGTCAGCTACACTCACCAAGTCAGGCTAAGCACCGAGGAATGAGGTAGGCCTCCGCACAGCGCTGTCTGCCGTGCACGACGTCCGGCTTCTTTAGAATGACGCCGTGTATAACAGCTGCTATTTCAGAGGACTTACTATATCCCAGGAACTGTGTCAGGTGCTTTAAATACATGATTCCTTACCCTCATAATAGCTTTGTGAGATTAAAACTGTGACCACCCCCCCCCCATTACAGATAAGGAAACCAAGGCTCAGAAAAGTAAATGACTCATTCTTTTTCCACTATTACTAAGTTACAAAGCCAGAATTCAACCCTGGTCTGTGTGGTGCCAAAGCTCACACCCTAAACCACTACACTTAACTGCCAAGGCTCTTTTTAAGTCCTAATGTCATTTTAATTTTGACTCTTGGTGCCCGCAGGCAACAACATATCATAGTGGCTAAGAGGATAGACTCTAGAGCCAGGCCAGGTTCAACTATTCCTCTGCTACTTACCAGCTTTATGACCTCGGGCAAGTTACTTAACCTCACTGTGACTCAATTTCTTCATCTATAAAATGGGGATAATTATGGTGCCTGCTTTATGAGAATTAAATGAGCTGCTATGTATAAAATAATTAGAGCAGTATCTGGCACAGAGCAAGCTCTATGTAAATGTTTATTAAATGAAAACAAAGTTCTTTGAGGAGAGAGTTTCCCCCTGGGTTTCAAAACAAAAGTGGTGTGAAACAACTTTCAGATACAATAGCCAAGCTGTGTAATTCGCTCTCCAAAAAAGATCAGGGCAGATAAAGCCAACCAATATGGGGACCAAATACAAATACCAGATCTAGCTTTCTTTGGGCACAAGCACTCTGCACACTGATTTTCCAGTTAAACAGCCTCTATGGAAATGACGATCATAACATGTAAAGCACAGCTAATATTTTTCTAAGCAGGTTCTTCAAAGGTGGCTATTAATGCCCCTCTGAGGACACAGGATAGAGAGAAAATAGGGGTTTTTATATGATGATAAATTCATGACTTAAGCTGCCTTCGCTCAATTACAGGTAACACAGACTCCACTCAGCTAACCAGCCCCAAACAGGGCCCTCCAGGCATGGCTCTCCCAAACAACACTCATAATAATAATTAAACTCTCCTGTTGAAAGGCAAAGGCTTTTGAAAAATCTGATAAAGATATAGGCCCGGGTGAGGTTGCTGCAATCCCTCAAATGGGTGGCTTTCCAGAGGCACTTGGATGCTTTTCATCGTGTTCATCTTTCCCTTCCAAAGCATTTAGCTAAAAGTGGTGGCAGAACACAAGTAGGGGGAGCCAGACACACCTCATAGAATTGTTTTGTGTAGGATTGACAGCACCCCCACACCCTTACCCACACATGCATCCATTTAGTGCATCACCCCTAGCAGTGTACTTTTCATGTTCTCCAATAAATGCTATCATTAGGGATCGCCTCTTCTACGTAGAAAGTTATAATAGGATCTCACTACCAATTTACAAGAAGACAAAGGGTTAGAGGAACGTGGTAAATGATACCACAAAGATGCAATCATCAAAACTAGGAAATTCTATAGGATAAACGGCCTAATTTCTTCAGTGAATAAACAACAAGGAAGAAAAAAGAGAGGAGGAGAACTATTATACATTAAAAGAGACTTTAGACTCATATCAACCAAATGTAGAGTGTGGAATTTGCTTGGATCCTGATTTGAGCAAATCAACTACAGAACATCATTTTGAGACCATTTAAACAGTGGTTGAATATTTGGTGACATTAAGGAATTAATGTCAATTTTTAGGTGTCTTAAAGATATAGCATGTATGTTTTTAAAAAGTTACTATCTCTTAGGAATATATACTGCAGTATTTATGGATGAAATAATGAGATATCTGGAATTTGCTTTGAAATATTCCAGGCAGGGGTGAAGGATGTAGGGTGAGGAAGTGAATCGAAACTGACGGTATGTCAGTAGTTGTTGGGTAATAAGTATATGAGGGTTTATTACACTAGTCTCTCTACTTTGTATGTGTTTAAAGATTTTCATAATTAAAAGTCTTTCCAACTTTCTGAATCAGAAACATCAAAGTCCTTTCTGACTCTCCTCCACTTCTTTCCTCCCAAACCCCCTTCCCCTCCCAATTTGGTCACTAGGGCTGGTCTCCTCTCCACTCAACAGCGGCCACGTTTGTCAAACCTTCATATCTTTGTTCCTGCATTATTGCAACATCCTCCTGACTCTCCCCAGTCTCAAAGCTCCTAAGCACCATCCTCTCTCCCACCAGAGTAAACTTTCTAAAATTCAAATCTGATCAAGTCATTTCACTGCTTACAACCCTTCAGTACCTCATCTTCACCTACCGGGAAATGTCCAACCATGACTCATGGTTCATTCCCCTGCCTACCATCCCATCCTCATCCTCCCATCTTGCCTTCAAACACAGTAGGTTCTGGTGACACCAAGCTACTTGTCATTTATTTGACAAGAATTTATCAGCCCTTATTATAAGAGGGACACTGTGCTAAGCATGGAAAACACAATAGCAAACACCACAGACAAGTCCGTATCTCATAGAATTTACCTTCTAGTAGGGGAGACAGACAACGCATAAGTAAACAATAGGTGGTGATAAATGGTAGATGTATTCACCTGCAATCCCCTGAGTTTGCTATGCTCTTAATCTTCTGTGTCTTTGCATATGCATCTGCCTTCCCTTGGAATGCCCTTCCACAATCAGCTCCCTTCCAGTTGCTGAATCCCTGCTCCTCCTTCACCCTTTAAGATTCAGCATAACCATTGCTTCCTTGGGAAAACCTTACCTACCTCTCTCAGACTTGGTTTTTCATCATTATGTCACCAACATCTTGCACCTTGCCTAGACCAAACTTAGTATTTGATAAATGCTTGCTGAAAGAACAAATGAGTGAACAGATTGATGGATGGATTTCTGCCTTCCTTAAACCGGCTTTCAGGGGCTTTTGAGTCATGAGTGTTAGGAGCAGAGGTACATCCGAGCATTATTCTATATCCTGAAGCACTTGGGATTATGGTGTACACTTTGTTAACCAAAGTCATTGAAAATAGATATTTGCTTAAAGCAAAAATTTCCCTATGTGTCCAGTGAATTTGTGTTATGTGCAAAAAGAGTTCCACTGTGTAATATTTTAAGTTAAACAAAAGTTGTACTGAGTTATTCTTTTTTTTTTTAATTCCAGAATTTCTCAGAGTCTCTAATATGCTAATTTACATTGTGACCCTCCGGGATGAGACTTTATGTAATTTTCCAAAGCATGTTTGACCAACAGATCCTTTTGGTCTCAGCACAACTCAACAGACTAATGTCCTGAAGAGCATCTTTTAGGAAACATTGGTCTACCTGACACCCTGTTTTCCTTTTCTGATCCATTTGACTTACCTTAAAATAGGTCATAAACAATGCTTTGCCACAGTAGCTGTTAGCTGTGCAACAACAGGATGATGCTGAAGCTCTCTGTTCACTTTCCACCTTCTCTGTTAAACTATGCTAATAATGCGAGTCACGACTGAATCAGCAGAATGAAAAGTACTTTACAAGGACATGGCATCAAGGTTTTATTTTCCAGCTTTCTCCCTTTCTGTTTTTATTTCTCCAGGTATACTGTAAAGGTAGCAATGCCTTAGTAATTGAGAAAATGGCATATCAATCAATGCTTGTTAAAACAAACATACAAAAATGAAAACCTCTAAGGACAAAAATCAGTAGCTGCTAAGGCTGCTTCTGAATAGGTGAGAAATGAAATAAGACTAGACAATATGCCATTTGGGAGAAGAGAGTTTCTTTTAACACAATGGTTTATATTCTTCTCTAAAACAAAGAATGCAATAAAATACATGTGAATGTGTGGTTTTACACATATATCCATCTTACACTACTTCATGAGCAAATACAATTGACAAGGGTTTTCTTTTCAGTGTACATCTTTGTACTAAATGATGACTAATCTTACAGATTAAATCCGATCACTGGATTATTGATATTAATTCTTTCTTCAGGTTGACAGCGGTGGGAGGGAAACGTCATAGGAAACACACTGAAATCGATGGAGCCCAATTAAACTGGCAGGACCTGAGCCAACACATAGAACATACATCAATCAAAGCTCACAATTTTATTTTTAAGTCAGAATATTTTTATAACATGAGAAAGTAAGTTTAAAACATTATATTAATAGCAACGTTATTCTACATGGTGATTTAAGTGAAAATTTTCTTAAACTCTTTTAAAGCACAATTTGACCAAGAAATGTTTGGGGATAGAGGAGGCTTTATCATCTTCAGTATTTTAAGCCCTGCTTTTAGTTAAAGCTTTTAGTTAAACAAGGACAAGTCTAATCTGGCAATTTGCAAATAGGCTCATTTCTGCACCCGTTCATTAATGTGCTGATTAGAATCATAATGTAGAATTGGGGGCATCTTAAAGTCAACTCATTTATGGAAATGCTCATAAATTTAGCAAATCATTGTTCAAATAGAAACATTCCATGATTATAGAATGTAAAGGAAAGAGCAGATTTTAAGTAATCAAGGATGGAGGAGCATGCAAGCTCCTTGTTACAAAGCTATCTAGACTAAAGTGAAAGATATCCAGTATCAATCAGTAAATGGTGGAACTGACAGGTTCCAATAAGACCAGTCAGCATCCAAATGCAGAAAGCAGTGGGAAAGAGGGAAATTCAGGTTGGTAGAGAGAAGAGAGAAGTTAAAACTACATTTGAAAGAAGCAAGGTCGGCCAGGTGCGGTGGCTCACACCTGTAATCCTAGCACTCTGGGAGGCCGAGGTGGGCGGATCACTCAAGGTCAGGAGTTCGAAACCAGCCTAAGCAAGAGCAAGACCACGTCTCTACTAAAAATAGAAAGAAATTAATTGGCCAACTCAAAATATATAGAAAAAATTAGCCAGGCATGGTGGAGCGTGCCTGTAATCCCAGCTACTTGGGAGGCTGAGGCAGGAGGATTGCTTGAGCCCAGGAATATGCGGTTGCTGTGAGCTAGGCTGACGCCATGGCACTCTAGCCAGGGCAACAGAGTGAGACTCTGTCTCAAAAAAAAAAAAAGAAAGAAAGAAAGAAAGAAGCAAGATCGCAGAGTTAATCATGGTTGAAACTAGATGATTGATACATGGGGGTTCACTATTTTTATATTTGTTTGAAACTCTTCATGATAAAAATGTAAAATATTTTTTAAAAAACACTTTGACTTCCTAGCAAGAGGAATATTCATTTTAAATGAACAAAAAGAAACCTAAAAGCAAATAAAAAAATGATGAAAAGAATATATTGACGGTAAAGAAGGAAGGGAAAAAAAACTTTCCAGAGAAAGGAACAAAGACTGTATAAGAAATATTTAGAAGAAAACCAGGATTGAGAATAATTATGGATATGTTTTGACAGATAACATATTTTTCTGATTTCAAGAAAAAGCAAACAATTATTGAACACTTTAAAATGTTCGTGAGAAGTGGGTGACAGAAAAGAGGGTGAACATAAAATGCCATGTGTAAAAGGGAGACTTGTGAAGGTGAAAAAGGCGCCTCGGAAAGTTCTGAGAATTTCTTTCCTCCCTAGGACGGCATGCATCCCACCCACGTTGGCCACCTTGCCCCTTCTGCACCCTGTACTTCTACTACGTCCCCCAGCATGCTTCTAACTAGAACGAGGACAGGGCAGGTACAGATGACATGCAGTTCCAAGTTCCATCTCAACAGTCACAGGTAGAATGTGACCAGGTGTGCAGCTTTGTTACATTAAGCCTTAAAATCCTCATTGATTTTCTTTTTCCTGGATTTTCAACACTGTGTTTCTTGTGACTGGCATCTAACATATTCTCAATAAATATTATTGAAATGTATTACATGAAGAAAAGGAATGAGTGAGTGAATAAGAGAATGAATGAATGAACCACAGAGCCTCTCCCGCCTGACACCATGTCCACTAGACACCTGGGCCATGTGGGTTGTCAGACTGCGTTCAGTCCCATCTCACTTGGAATGAACACAACAGGAAAACACGGCTTTTCAGAGTCCCTCTCAACTCCTCCCTGTCCCTTGTCCTACCAGTCCTAGCCTCACTGTCCAAGCCTCTCCCTCACCCTTCCTATACTTGCAATGACCTAGTAACATCAGTAATTTTATTTACCAAGTTTTGGGGACCCAGTACCTTTTTTGGCCTGATAATACCAATCAGCTTGGAACATAGACAGGGCATAGAAATGAAGTGACCCCCAGGCTCCATCAGTGCCCTCTCCTAGATATCTCTCAAATCTACTCCCTCTTCCACTATCTAGTTGGACCCTCTGTCATCTCTCACCTAGACTGTGTCCATAGCTTCCTAACTAGTTTGCTCCAATATGATCCTCCTCAATTGCAGGTACCACCATGCCATTTAAAATGTCCCCTGGCTCCATGTAACTCCCAGGATAAAATCGATGCTCCTTGGCACGGCAAAGGCTCGCCACCTTTGCACATGCTATTCCTAATCCTGGCTCCAATTTCCAGGCTCTCTCTACCCATCCGCCAGCTCCCTCTGCTCCCGAAGTAGCAGCTCCATTGGAGGGGTATCATGCTGGTCTTGCACATGCTTTTCTCTACTTGAAATGCTTTTGTCTCTTCTTCTCCAATGATAGCACTGCAGATCCTCCCAGGCCCATTTCAAATGTCACCTCTGAAACATTTTTCAACACTTTTTCTTCTCTGTCCTATTGGCATTTGGGCCGTAGGCTTTCCTAAAACTTATCAGATCATCCTAGAACTATTAGTTGACTTGCCTGCTTCTCCCACTAAACAATGAATTCCTAGATGGCAAATATTGATTCTTATTCAGGTCAGAATACCTGACTCCCAGCAAGCCACCCGATGTAGGTACGAAGTAAATGTTTGTTGTAGTAACATAATTTACATCTGGGAATGAGGGAAAGCCAGGAAGGGGGCTGACTCAAGGTAGAGTCAAAATAATGCTACGAAAAATCTGCGAGTTTCTTGTAAAGAGAATAAAGGAAAATATATGAACTGAACACACGAAGATCCTAAAATACAAATGTTGGAAATGTAGCAAGCTTTCAGGCCAACTGGAACTCCAATGTTAGGAAAAATGAGAGCAGTTATCAAAGTTTTCCCACCATATTATATAATTCTACCCCAAAATAATTTTTTCCTCATCTGGAAAAAGGCAAAAGTTGGTGCAACTTTAAGACCTGAGTTATAAAGGAAAGAAGATTTAAGACCTGAGTTATAAAGGAAAGAAGAAGAAAGAAAGGAAAGAAAGAAAACAAGGAAGATCTAAAAAAAATAAATGCAATGACCTAGTTACATCGGTAATTTTATTCACCAATTTTGGGGGACCCAACACTTTTCATGGCCTGCCAATAATAAAAATCAGCCCAGAACATAGACAACAAATAGTGGTGAAGCAATCTCTTCTTGTTTCCTTCTTTGCTAAAATGCCCTTGATTCCCCTCCCTCCAATTAATTGTACACCAGTTCTTCTAACATACAGAGTATCTTCTAAATTGCCTTCTGGCGTGAGAGATAATGTAGTGTGTGAGATGAATGAAATACTCAGCTCCTCAAAGCTCCCCAAATACTTCTTTCAAAAATGATCCACTATTTTCTTAGCTTGAATAGTCTTTTCATACCAACCTCCGTGACTACCAAAACAGTTTAATGTTATTAGAATATCATCAAGTTTCATTATGTTTAATAAGAGATAGTGACAAGAGATAATTTTAAATACATTTTCACCAAAATTAAAATCACAAGTTGTAAAATTAATCCTAGAAGTGTCAGTTATAATGTGATGTAATTTCAGTCTCCTTCAACTTATCCTCATTAACTGCTCTAGCATGGAGCTCTAGCAATAAAATTATAAATATGGCAAAGAAGCTAAAAATCTCAAATACCCATCTTCATTCTTCACAATAAAAATTGAGGTTTATCTCATCAATTTCATTGCCACTTTAAATGGATTATGTAAAGAAAATGATTGACATGGTCAAATATCTCATTGTCTATTCATCATTCGGTATATACTCATTGAATATTTATATGTAGGACATCACTGGTAGGCCCAGTGTGAACTAACAAGAAAAAGACACTGCATGTTCACTTTCCCCCATTCCCTGTAACTAACTCACTTAGAGAACATTCTAGAATAGCATAAAATTAAATATGGCTTACATTTATTTATTCATATCATGTTTTATGTCAAAAAGGTGTTTTGAGTTTCCTTTAAAATATATATATAAAATACAGTAGGAAAAAATAGAATAAACCAGGATGAAAGGAAAATGAAGGAAAGCAGATAATGATGTGAACATTCAGTTGAAAGAGGTGAACTCTAGGCGAAGCAAAGAGCTCCCTGAGAGCCAAAGCAAAGAACGAATGCACACACAGGCGCACACATACACACTCACACACACTAGTTGCTTAGAGGAAGCCACGCTTTTCTGGAAATAAGACTAGAGTGATGTCTTCATGGAACATATAAATGCTGCGATGTTTCCTTGACAACATTATCCCTAAATCTATCGGAGTAGTGAGTCCCATGTACCTTTGATGATGGCAGAGTGGCAACACAAGAGGCCAAAGCAACATGGGCTAAGCACAGCGCTTTCTAATCCTATCCCATCTCCTGCGAGTTAATCTGCTGGAGTCTCTGAGGCATCCAATCAGAATTATAGCCCCCATGATAAGAGCCATGGTAGGTATATGTACAAGGTATCATGAAAGCACCAAAAAAGAAAGAAGGCCTTCCAGTAGAATTCTAAAGGGGGAGGGGGAGTTAGCTTAGACTAGAAGAAGCAAAATAGCAGAGCAAAGGTCAAATCTGACCCTCAGCTGTATCTTGTGGTTCTTTACAAAATTTAAGCTAATTGCTCATATTTAAAAACCAGATTTTCTATTTCTCAAAAAAAAAAAAAAATACTGGGAGACTTGCCAACACAGAGCCCACATTCCTCCATGCCAAATATTGGCTGAGGCTGAGCAGTAGCCTCTTTAGAGAGAGTGAGCGTTCTACAGTTCATCCCAGACTCAGTCCACTTCACTTGTGTATTTTACCTTAGCCCTGTGGACACCCAATGAGTAAGTGAAAGAAATGTGTCACAGTTAAAAAAAAAAAAAAAAAGGAATAGCCCATGAAAAGGAATGAAACAGCATGTTGCCTTAGGGACACCTAAGTGAAGGGTACGTGTAGGACTGGTGAAAAGGAGGCCAGAGTGCCAGGAAGAGCCAGGCCTTACTCCAGACAGCATTACAGGCAGAATAGAAGCTGTCACGCCTATTCTTTGGTCCTATGGTCCATTGACTCCACTTGCTGGGAGAAGCTCTTAGGGTCTAGTTGTTGTTGTGGTTGTAGATCTTTAATGATGAGGCCAGACTAGGTATCTAATGTACTTCTTTGCAAGAGGCTCCCTTTGAACATTAACATTCAAACACTCCCATCTCCATCTCTTTCCTGCCACAGGATGAGTTCCACACTTCAATGTAACAGTCGTAAATAAACCTCGGGAATCAGTGTCCCCTGGACATTTTTTCTGTGTCTGGAAACCCATGCTAACTATGGCAAATCTTCCCCATGCCTCCCTGCAGATCCAATGTGCAAAGATTGCATCCTGCATGAAACCATCTGCTTTTCATCCACCTGGGCCTAAGCGCGTGCACTCTCTCTCTCTCTCTCTCTCTCTCTCTCTCTCTCTCTCTCTGAATCCCCTGTGGCCCTCAGAACTTGATATCTCGTATCATTGTTATTTGTGTACACATTTCTTTCCTTATTTGACTGTTGATATTTGTGGGGAAGAATACCAAAAATACTTCCAGAATGAGAGTGTGTCTTCTGTTTGGGACTTGTCTGTATCCTGCACACTCTTATCAAAGCTCCAGTCCTCCAGTCCACAAACCATGACTGACCATCTACTACGTGCCAGACACTCTTCTGGGCACTGAAGAACCACAGTCCAAAAGACAGAAAATTGTCTGGTCTCAAGGAATTTATGAACATTCCAGAAGATAGATATGTTTATTTGTAAAGAAATGAAAGACAATGGCTGGGGTAGGAATACCCACATGGAAATAGGGAATTAGGAAGGGCCTCCATGAAGAGGTGGCATTTGAGCTGAGACCCAAATACATTATGAGAAGGAAACCAGCCATGGGGACATCTGAGAGCAAAGTGTCCCAGACAGAAGGAAGAGCAAAGGCACGGTCCCCGGAGCAGGAGCAAGCCTGGCATGCTTGCAGAACAGACAGAGGCCAGCATGACTGGAGAGGAGGGATTGAGGGACAGAACAACAGGAAATGAAGCCAAAGAAGTGAGCACTTTAGTGTCCTCAGGACTAACTGGACCAGGGGCCGCAAACTCTGGACCGTGGCCCAAATCCCACCTGCTGTTTGTTTTTATATGGCCTGTGAGCTAAGAATTAATTTTACATTTTTGGTTGGAAAAACCAAAAGAAAAATGATATTTTTATGACACGTGAAAATTATATGAAGTTCAAACTTCAGCATCTGTAAATAAAGATTTCTTGGAACACGGCTACACCCATTCAATGACCTGTGGTCTGTGGTGCCCCTCACTACAGCAGCGGTGGAATAGACATATGGCCACAAAGCTTAAGACTTAAGACATTTACTATCTGGCCCTTTACAGAAAAATTTGGCAACCCTTGAAGTAGACTATAAGCTTCCAAAGGTCCATTCAGTTATCCAACAAATACTCCTAGAGGGCTTTCTGGGACAGGCATCGTGTTAGCTCCTGGGGTTACTTGGTGGATTAAGTCATACAATGGAAGATTCTGAATTCCGATAAAAGTACATTCAACACTGAGTGAGGAGGAAGGAGGTTTTCTTTGAGTTCAGAACTCTGTGCCCCATGTCATCCTCCCCCTGAACAGAGGCATCTGGCCCCATTTGTATCTACCCAAAAAGAAGAGAGGAGAAGCCAGGTCCTAAAAAGTGACCAGCTCATTATAGAAATATAGCCAATCAGCAAAATCCAAAGGCTCTGAAATATGTTGAGTCAAACATTTTTGTTTCAGAGCGAATACGAAAAAAGAAGATGAAGTCCTCAGAAACGGAATATTATTTAGCAAGTGCTGGAGAGTGTTCTCACTGCACTAATGAGTCATTAAGTGAGGCGTTTGGGAACTGGGGAGGCGCTATAATTAGGTTATCTGTATTTTTAACACAAGAAAAATAATCCAAGGCAGCATTAACCAAAGCAGCTGTATTGGAAAGGGGACAGCTCTTTGCAAGTCTCCAAACAGAGGGGAATCATTTTTAACAACTCAGAGCTCAGCTGAGCAGTTAATTTAACAAAATGCTTAAGAACAAACCCTCAGCCGTTGGTACCCATCCTTAACCGTCTCCTAGCTTTGCCGTAACTAGAAAGCAACACCCCATTCCAAAACACCAGGCCTGTACAGACATCAGTTTAGATGGAGTGGAAACAGCAAATCTGATCATAACAAAAGCAGAATAGAAATGAAGTGAGTGACGGGTTAGGTATTTCACATAATTAAATTGTCAAAGGCCACAAAAAGAATGCGAAAATCAGGGGCTATCACCATCCTGGGGGAAGAGAGAGGGGATTTAGTTACAAATACATTTCTGAGGAAGATGAAGAAAAAATAGATGTCCAGATTGCTCATTTTTGGCCTAATGAATAAATCATCTTGCCCCTGCCCTCCACCCCCAATGCACCTGCTGCTTTGAAAAGTCCTTCCACACCAACCCAACAGTAAATGCCTCACGATGGCTCCAACAAGGCTGGAGTCCCGCCAATGAAAATTACCACTCTTCAACCAAGATAAACATCATATTACTTCATTACCCTTTTAAAACATATGCAAATTAAATCCATTATTCTTTTTTCACCCAGAAATGAAGTTCGTTTGGCTGGAATTCAGCGATTCCTTTTGTTGCAGTTGACCATGAATGGATGAACTTCATGTAGATAGTGCCCACTCCCCATCTTTGAATCAAACATTAATACCATTTGACAGTAATAAATAACACTTATCACAATAGGGATGGAATAATGATTTTCCCACTCAGCTGGCTCATCAGAGCCTATCAGCTGACAACTGCATAAATGAGATTAGCATAACAGCTGCCTATGACAAATGTATCTAAATCCTTCTAATGCCAACCAGTGCTTTGATCTCCCTATCAAGTCGATGCCAAAACCCAAATCCATTTCTGCAAAATACATCTTGTTTATTATAGATACATATGTATGTCCCAGCACAGTCTGCAATCCCAAGACATCCTTAATTAAAAGAATTTGGAATATTGATTGAAAATTGTCACCTCTGGCTTTGTACTTCCTCCCATGACTTTGCTGAATATTTTAAGAAATTTATTTTCCACATGGAGCTGACGCTTGCCTTCCCATACTTCCTCTTGAGTCACTCTCCAGAATGTAATGAGGTCTCATTCTGCTGTTTTCAAATGAAAATAATTACCATGGTTTCATTTTGATTATTGCCTTTCAGAGGTATCAGGTTCATAAAAATTTAAATCAACTCCAAGTAACATAAGCCACAGTCCTTTACTTCCTATTATACAATCACAATGAAACACAGACTTGTTCTTTGTTTCGGAATGCAAATGAGGTTTGAGATCAAACCTGAACTATAATGTCTTCATTTATCCTCCTCAACAATCCACAGTACTGACGAGGGTAACACAAGGAGTAGTAAATACACATTTCGGTGTCCAGATCCCTACAAGCCTCAATGTGTTTCTCCTACTGAACTTGAACCTGAAGCAAGACAGAAATTCCAGTGCCCAGGGAATAACACATTAGACGTTAGGGAGATTAGGATGTAAGGGCTTAGAGAGTCCCTGAAGGAAACAGAGGCATTTTAGAAAGCAAGGCTCACACATGAGGTGAAAGTGAGTCTAGTTATTCCATGATGGTGCACACCAAAGGGTAATAGTAGCTAGTTTACTTCTCACTCCTCTGTGTGAAGCATTTTAATCACATCCAAGTCACAATACTCCTCCAAACAATTAAATTAGTCAATCAGTCAACATTCATTTATACAATAAATATTTGTCAGGGGCATGCCATGTACTATTATTCTAGGTGCTAGAATATCACAGACATCAGATAAATAAGGTCATTGCCCTCGTGGTACTTAGATTCTAGAGGACCCAATATCAAGAGTTATTGAAACATAACTGTGTGGTGGTGAAGAGAGACAAGACACATGTCAGATAGGGTACTAGCGAAGACCTGATAATCTCAACATTTGCACAAACATGGGCGAGCAGTCACAAGTAGGAACAGACATAGGGGCTTTAGGCAAATACATTTGAGTAAGACTACAGTTTAGATCTGACTTTTGAGCAGTTTTTAGATCGAGGTTGAGACTCCTTTGCAATTATTTAAGCAGCCCAATATATGCCAACCTAGAGCTCAATATGAAACAGCACAGGATATTCATTAATTTATTCAGCAAATGTGTATTGATCAGCCACTCTGCGCTAAGGACACAAACGTGACTGAGACAAAGTCTTTGCTCCCTGTGGCATACCATTCTGCAGTGGAATGATGACACAATCGCAATGTTACAAAAGTAAAGTTACAAAAGGTCTCCATGAAGGCACAGCCTTTAAACTGAGAACTAAGGGTGTGTGCTAGTCCAGTGCATGGAGGAGGATCAGTGTGACATTGGATAATATCAACAAAAGGCAGGTATGTCGGAGCAAAACTTTCACCAAGATCCAATTAGGTGGGCTGGGCCATTAATACCATATCCCACTGCAGTTGTCATGAAGTCATTTGCAGATGGCTGGACATGTGTTTCTTTAACTTAACTCTGGGTGAACCATCTATGTTTCATTGTATAAGGTAGGTCCAGTCATGAGTAAAAGATTTCCATAAGTATTATTAACGAAGGCAAGACTTCATCTCCTGCCCAGAGAAGAGAGAAAATAAAAAAATACATGTAGAGGAAAAGTGTTGGAATGGAATCTAGTCTTTGTTTGGTTGGCTACACAGAAGCTACACATTCAATAAATATTTGTTAATGGATTTTTATATCAATGGTTCCATTGGAAAGAACTCTGATACTCTATAAATATTATATTCATTGTCCATTGTTGGAATAAATATATGTATCACACAAGCAAATTCTACTGTTTTTCAAATATATATAGATGGTGCTTATGGACTAACAAGAAAAGACCTTTAAAGCATCACTGAATTTGTCATAGCTCTATCAATGTGTCAGTCCCCAGACACAAAAGTACTACTATTATAAGATTAGTGTTAAATATAGGCATTTTCACATTGGGAAAAATTAGAAACTTCTGGTCTATACGATGAAAATGCCATATGGAAAAATGATGGATTCTGCGTTATTAGTCTTAACCAGCTAATGATTCAGAATAACCAAGCAGCCGATCCACTTGACTTCACAGAATTTCATCCTTAATATGCCACCATGGACCTCTGTTTGATTCATATCAACATGCTATATATCCAAACTTGGAAACAAAATAATGGAATCAATAAATTCAGTGTTATTAAAAGGCTCATGCGTTTCTATTTCAACCTTGATTAAAATCTCTGACCATGTTTTTGGTTTGGTTGTTTGCATTCCAAGCACTTACTGTGTGTCCAGCACTTAGATGGTGCTGCAGAAGATACAGTAATGTTAAAATCATGTTTGCAAACTTGAAGGCGCTTACAGTGTAATTGGGAAGCAAAGATACTATGCCCAAGTTCTAATACAAAACAGGAAAGTAGCCAAATGCCATAAAAAAATATGGACATTCAGAATGGAAAAATTGTCCCAAAGACTGGTATTACAAATGACCGCTGGAGATGACACAGAGGTAAGTCTGGGAGAGTGGACTGCACCAGGCACAAAGTGGTCAGATTGGCTACAACTTCAGGGGACTAAAGAACCAACAGGGAACCAAATTTTAAGGCCACTTGATGGAGAATCTTTACTGACATACTGGGAGACAGTGGGCTTTAGGGAGCCATCATCTACTTTGGCTTTTGGTTGTTGTTATTGTTGTTTAACTACTGAGCAGGGCTTTATTTTCTTTACATCACAAGTCTGGAGGTGGCAGCTCAGGGTTGCTACAGCTGCTCCGCAAAGCTGTCAGTTTTTCTCTTTCCGTATCATCATACCTTTTTTTTTTTTTCTTTAATTGTGGTTTAAAAAAAAACACGTGCTATAAAACTTACCGTCTTAACCATTTCTAACTACACAGTTCAGTCGCGTTAACTATATTTACATTGCTGTGCAACTGAGCTTAGAACTTTTTCATCTTGCAAAACTGAAACTCTGTACCCCTTAAACAGCACCCTGGTTCATCTCCCCACAGCCCTGGTAACCACCATTCTACTTTCTTTTTTGATGAATGACTACTTTAGATAGCTCATACAAGTGGAATCATACAGTATTTGTCTTTTTGTGACTAGCTTATTTCACTTATTTATCCATGTTGCAGCATATGACAGGATTTCCTGCTTTTTTAAGGCTAAATATTATTCCCTTGTATGCGTAGACCATGTTGTGTTTACCCATGCATCTGTGCAGGGACACGTGAGTTGCTTCCACCTCTCGGCTGTAATAATGTTGCTGAATGGTGTTGCTGTGAACAAGGGTGTGCCATCATCCACTTTTGAAGTGGAGAAAATGGTAACCACATAGACACACAGTCATTAAGATCTAAGAATTTTTACCTCCTTCGAGCTCTCACTGCCTATAATAGTAGGTGACTGGAACTTATTTAAAGGTACAACTGGCTATTGCCCAGACACATCTGCTGAAAGCCCTTGGAGCACAACCTGTCTGACCAACCCTCCCTCCACCCTCAGCTGGCAGAGCCTCCCTGCTGCCACCTGACCTTGAGGTCCAGCCTGGCTGGATTTGTATGACTTCACTGCTCCCTGTTCCAAGGTGAAGCTCAGAGCTTATCGGTTTGTTTGTTCATTCGTTTGATTTGTGTTCTCCAACCAATATTGGCATTGTTCATTATTTAATTTTGAAATATAAGGAAACATGATTTGTAACTAGGAACCCTAATTGCAGACACTTGGGATGTCTGGCAAATATAAATGTTGAATTAACGTAAAAGTTCCTACTTCCTAGAAAAAGAAACTTCTGTGATAAACTTCAACAGGAAACAAAACAAAAACATTTTAAATTGTCATCCTATAGTTTGCTGAGGTTTAATAAAAATCAACTTGGAATTGAGCATCCAATATCCACACGATTTCCTCCATTGCTTTCTTCAGGACTTGGTTCAAATAGCACTTTCTCAACTATTACTAAGCAAACCTTTAAAATTACATCTCCCCAACCCCCTGGCATTCCCTATTTCCCATCCATGATTTATTTTTCTTCATAGTCCTTATCACCTCTTAATCTCCTTATTTATTTATATTTACTTATTTATTTTCTTCTATCTCCCCATTCTAGAATGTTCCATGAGGTCAGGGATTGTGTCTGCTTTTTTCTCTCAGGAAATCTTTGTTCTCTTCTGCATCCCCAGTACCTGGCACATAGTCAGCACTCAATATTATTTGTCAGATGAGTAAATAAATAAATTCATGAGTTTATCTGAAGGTAATTGAAGTAAATGCCTTTCGATATCCACAATAAGCCCTTTTCTCAGAGAACTTCCCCTGCCCACAGTCTTGAGCCCTAGCAGCAGATATCTGGAGTGTACACGCAGTTCTCCCAGGGCCTCCCAGGAGAGGATAGGATCCTAACTGGACTTATCAGATTGCCTCTTCCAGAATTTAGAGGTGGAACTGAGAGATGCCAATCTGAGGGCTCCTCCTGTGGCTTTAGTTGAGGTGGTTCAAAGCAGGAGGGCTGGAGGGCAGACACCTGAAAAAAGAAGCAGAGAGAGCCCATCTTCTGCAAAAGGGTGAGGGGCTTATACCAAGAAAGGTGGAGATGAGAGCCCAGGCGACCCCAGAGGGAGACCAGAAGAATCAAAGCCTTCGTTCTGGATGGTTTTCTTGATTCTACTCCCAGCCCCTTGGAAGTGCTGGCACATACCCCTGTATACTTACAATAAACTCTCTTTCTTGCTGAAGCTAGCTTGGCATGGGTTTCTATTCCTTACAACTACAACAGCCTTAACTGGGAGAGTGACAGAAAACATTTCCTAGCGCAGATGATAAATGTGTTTGCATTCATCAAAGTGATATTTCAATGGGTCCGTGGTCAAATAACTGCTCTCGCCATTTTTGCACTTGGTCACTTCATTTAGAATCACTTAGAGCAGGGTTCACTCTGCAGTTTGAAGACAGGGCTCTTTATGTGGCTTTTTCATATGATAATGTAGAGTATATTTTCAGCCTAGCCCTCAATCAAACGGGCATCGTCTTAAGGAGATATAATTATAGCCGCTATTTTGCTGGCTCTTAACAGAAGACAAAGCAAACAGTGTGCTAAGAAATTATATTCAATGATGACATTTGAAACAACAGGGAGAAGAGGGCCAGTCAGCACAGAGGAACTATATATCCCCAAGGTGGAGTCTTATCCTCAGAAGACCCCCCATAAACAGAAGGGTGTTTTCCTTGGGTAGATGGGTAGATGGGTTGTGGTTACTTTAATAGGCTATGAAATGATTGACACTGTCAAATCCAACAAGTCCAAATAAAATAAAGAAAAAATGACATTGATTACCAGTGAATCATATTCGATAATAACCATATTAAGAATCCATTGAAAACAACAGAAGTAAAACAGTGAATCATTTTTTGCTTTTGTTTTACTTTTGGTTTTATTGATGGTGGTGGTGGTTTGGGGGTTTTTTCTTTTAAGGTTAATCATTGAGATTCACACTGGAAACTTGTATCTTCCAGTGAACATTTAGTATTTGAATACCCTTGACATTTTTTTGTAATTTAAAATTGTACAAATGTTACAACACCGTAAAAATGATTAACAATGGTAATGTATTCTCTCTTAATGCCTCAGACAATCAGCAAGTGAAACATAATTAGAGAACAGTTGGTTTGTCGTCCAATTATTTATATTTCTGTTTCATAAGAGAGGAATTTGACTTGGTCAATCATCAAACGGATCAAACTACATCACGCATCTACCGTTGTTAAATAATTGCATTTCACATATACAGGAAATACATTTGGAAAGTAGGAGAATAAGAGAAAATAATTTCAAGAAACACAAGAGACATGTGTCTGTGTAAAGCTTTCTAATTCTATTTTTTTTTCACTTCAAACACTACATAAGGTTCACTCAGACAATTGGGTTTGTGTGTAAATACAACTGACTGGTTCTCATTGCAGAAATTCTTTTCTCCCTCTTCAGCTAATAATATTTCCCCTTTGTTCCACCTCATTACTTCTAGCTTTCCACCACTGTTCTAAGCTAAGTAATTTCTCTCTCCTCACTGTCTGCACCTTTACAAATATTTGCAAATGGTTATCGTGCCCTATCTTGGTACTTATCACACAGAAAAAACCTTCAGTGTCTTTAATACTTAATAACTAGGCCAGTGTCTTAACTGTTTTTCTCCCCTGCAATTTCAGCTGTCTAACATGTTACAGTAATTACCTAATGCAGCTCTCTACAGCACGATGTTGAACTCAAAATTCATTTTGCTTTCCTTAGCAAATGCTGTGTTGGGTGAAACTGCTCTAAGAGGTTGTCAGAGCCACCATAAGCTTATCAAAGAGCCACCTCTGAGTCCTGAACAGTCAGGAGATCTTGGTCACAAGATCTAACTCAGTAATCTTACCTCTACCACTGTGTGATTTAGGGCAAATCACTAGTACTATGAATCTCACTTTTATTTTCTACAACGTGAGAGTTCCAATAGATTGCCTCTAAGATGTCTTCTAAATCCATGATTGTAAAACTAACCTATATTTTTAGAGTATCCTTTTTAAAATCTAAATCTAATCAAATCCCTCCTTCTTAAAAGCCTTCTTCGGTTGCCTATTGCACTTAGGATGAGATCAAACTTCTTTACAAAGCCTACTAAGCCCTGAAGGATCTAGCCTCTGCCTACATCCCAATCTCAGTTTGTATCATCTTTTCTACTCCTCTTAGGTTAGGTCTCTCCAAATGAGACTATGAAACAAGGATATGAGTCCAAGCAGCTTGTATGGAAGGGGAATGTCAAGGGCATGGGGAGGGAAGGCAGTGCAGGGAAGGAAGCCCAATGAAAGAGATGCTATCACGGAGCTTATCACAATGGGCAACCAAGGTTCAATCCCACTGAACACACCTCTGAGTTATCCCTCCCAAGAGGCAGGGAGGCTGGAATTATGTAGACCCACCAACTTCCATTCATCATAGGCTGAGAACAGCTCCTGGATCATCAACCTCCTGGCACCTGTAGGCTGTCTGGTATGTTGACCCAGCTTGCCAGAGATAGCCACGACTGTATACAGAAGCACTGAGTGCCGTGGGGATACGGGTAAGATACCGACACATCTGCTGCCCCCCGCTTACCAAACCCAGCCTTGCGGGCCTTCGTCCAGTTCCCAAGACTCAAACTCCTTTCCTCTCTTATGACCTCTGCACACACGACCCTCTCTGATTCAGACACTTTACAAGGTTCCCTCTTTCTCAGTCTAAACATCACTTTCCAAGGCAAGTCTTTCCTGACCACCCTAACTAGCTTCCCCTCCCTTGTTTTATTTTGTTATCACTCCATGTTTGTTTCTTTCATAACATTCTTTGTATTGCATAATTATTTATTTATTTTATTATGATTATTTTTGATAGATATGGGGTCTCACTATGTTGCCCAGGCTGGACTCGAACTTCTGGTCTCAAGCGATCCTCCCACCTCAGCCTCCCAAGTCACTGCAACTACCCACTATTATTTTAATTAATTTTACATTTTTATGCTCCACTAGGCTATGAATGTCTGTTTTATTCCCCAATGGAAAGCCAGCATCTGTCTTGCTCAGTACCTGATGAATGGCTGGTATTCGTGAAATTGATCTCACACGAGTGAACTTATGAAAGCCCACAGTTGTTTGCAAAAATCATGTATTTATACACAACAACTAAAAATGTTTTAGTGGGACGGAGAGAAAGTGTTTTGATGCCTGATTACTTTACACATTAAAAAGTGCTCATTTCAGTGGTCCCCTAAAAGAGCAATACTCCATGGGTACTTTAGCTTAAGTAACTTACATAAGTATGGTAGTAGATACAAGCAAAGATGCGGCATGCTAGCGCAGTCAGAAGATGGAATTCCAGCCTTAGCCTTCTATGCTTCTGGCCATAACTGTGAATTTCTGGGACTCTGGTATGGTTTTTTGTTTTTGTTTTGAGTTTTTAATATTTTAAATTAAAAAAATAATAATGAAGAAATTGGATTATCTCTTAAATCTCCCCTTAAGCCCTCATATTTTCTCAGGCTATTAAGTGAGAAACATAAACATGGCCCTTGCATATTATAGGTGCTTAGCAAATATTTGTTTTTTGGATGCTTGAAACATAAATGGCCGGGCCACAAGTCATGACATTTTGCTAATTAAATCTCAGATTCTTCACCTGCAAAAAGTGGTGGTCTTATGTAAGAGTCAGGAACGCCAATACCTATCGTGAGTACCACTGTTACCTAAACCTGTGCTCGTGGCAGATGCCACTAATCAATTGCCACACTCTTCTCCACTGATCCAAACTGCGGCCCCAGAAACCTGGCAGACATTAGCTTAACCAGGAGATCGAGGTTAACATTGCCAGTGATAAATTATCTTGAAAGCAGAATAGTATGATATGATATGATGAGGCGGACACTTCGCTTTTGTACTATTCTCCCCCAAAACCCATGACCCCACTCTAATCATGAGAAAAACATCAAGACAATCCCAAAGTGAGGGACATTCTACAAAATACCTAACCAATACTCCTCAAAACTGTCAAGATCATGAAAATCCAGGAAAGACTGAGATACTGTCACAGAATAGAAAAAAACTAAGGAGACATAAAAACTAAAGGCAATGTGGTATCACAAATATTCTTGATCCTGGATTAGAAAAAGGGCATTAGTGAAAAAAAAAAAAAGAACCAGATAAAATCTGAATAAATTCTGGAGTTTAGTTAATAGTAATGTTCTAATGTTAATTTC
The DNA here is from genome assembly GCA_008086735.1 of Cheirogaleus medius. NCBI lineage: Eukaryota > Metazoa > Chordata > Mammalia > Primates > Cheirogaleidae > Cheirogaleus > Cheirogaleus medius. Next base: position 5,320,990 of record VBSM01003206.1, read on the forward strand.
TTGGTTTTGACATTTGTCAAAACACCATGGTTATATAAGAAGTTAACATAGGGGGAGGCATGGTAACAGATACACAGAAAGTCTTTGTATTGTCTTTGTGACTTTTCTTAAATCTAAAATTATCCCAAAATAAAAAGATTATTTTTTTAAAAGTCAGTGAACCAGGCCCCTCTGTATCCATATGAACATGTGCAACACATTTAACCTCCTTGACTTTCACCTACCTCATCAGTGTAAGTACCTTTAATCTTTTCAGATATTTTAATGCAGATAAAGAAGACTGAAATTACTCACTATCAAATTCTTATAGTGAGAACATCCAGCTTGAGGCACATACTAGGAAATAAATAAATGATCCTGCCAAACCCAGTGTTGCTTTTTTTCCACTTTCAAGTAATTTAAGAGTTAGTATGTAGCCACAGACTTTCTTAAATTAATGCTTTTAAAAAAAAACCTTTAATTAATTTTCAAAACATCTTTTACTTACATCCAAATTTAATTGCAAAGCTTGAGATCTTGGCATAAGGAGAATTTATTGAGTACTTTGATACTAAGGAATCGCTGCCCTTAACACTAACAATCAACTAAATTGCTACAAATCTTCTCTTAATACCCTTCAGATGACATCGGGGCTGGGGATAGTCTTCGTAAGATTCATACAGCTTTTCCCTTGAAGATACATACCAAGTGCAGGAGTCGGGCTTTCTATGTACTTACGGATCCCATAATTCATTGTCTAGGTGAAATGGGCTGCTTTTGAAAACTTGGAGACTACAGCCTTCACTTTTCAAATTGTGTAGCTAGCAGATTTCATTTACAGTATATTGCAACAAGTCCCTGGGAGTTTCCACCGAAGCCCATAAATCAGAATCAGTTAAGAAAAATGTTCAAGAGAATTTCCCATTTCTGCAGATAGACAAGGTTGAGAAATATCAGAGGTAGAGTTATATAGTGTGAAATGACACTTTCTAAAGGGCTCTTTTGAGCAATTTATTAAGAATTTGTCAAAGACATGCTAAGTGCTCATCAGTGAATTAGGCATGTATTATAATGCTTATTGTAGCATTTAAAGATCATGATACTTATCACTTAGATTGTACTTAACATGCTCAAAACATTTTCAATTCTAATTAAATACTCTCCCACGTGTATCTGTGTAGAGAAATAACCATTTATAGAAGGAAGAAATACCCAGACTCACAAATAAAAAATATCCATCAAAGAAGGCTTGGGAACTTGAGTACGGTATTAAATATGTAGGCAAATGTATAACATCTTGAGTTTCAGCCAGAAATCTCAGTCGGTTCCCCAAACAACCATTTGGAGTTCCGTCTTCTCTTCAAAGTGAGCCTTCACGCTTTTTTTTCCTGAAGTTTTAGCTGCCCTAGATGGGGTCTTTTGAGGTTTAGGCTAATTATGTGGAGAAAACAGGGAAACCAAGCAATTCCATTTTCCCAAATATGTGGTTTGTCTTTTCAGATATCAAGCTCAACGAATACAGGTTCAACATATTCTAGCTTCATGACTTCCTGTTCTTCACTTTGTTCCCCCAAGTTTTAAGACATATCACTGTTTCCCAATGGGATCAACATTTTGGTTAGAGGGAAAAATCAAAAGGAGAGTCCATCTTCACAGGTAATAATTTTGCTATTTGAAAAAAGGGGTAAGGACTTTGCTGTGAGAAATTTGGGATTCAAAATTCCACCCCTCAATGAGGAGCTCTGATTTTAATGTTCATACTGTGCGCCCCAGTGTTGGGCAGTATTTATCCAAATGTAACATGCATACCCTCTGCTCCAGGCAGGGGATTTCTGGGAATCCATTCCATAGTCACACTAGCACAGAGGAAGCACCCAATAAATATCGCCTACTATTATAATATACAGCTAGAAAGGACCTTAGAGCCTCGCTCATCAAAGTGTAGGTTGTGAAGAGGCAGCAGCAGCATCACCTTTGAGCTTGTTGGAACACAGGATCTCGGCCCTGCTCCAGATCTACTAAGTCAGCATCTGCATTTTAACATGATCCCCAAATGACCTGAATGTATGTTATAGTTTGAAACTAGTAAGTATGGGGTAGGAACTGAGATTCTGCATTTCCAACAAAGTGCATGTACAAGTATGTTTATTGCAGCACTGTTTACAATAGGGAAAAATTGGAACACTCCAAAATGCCCCTTAATGGGGAAATGTTAGTTAATCCATCTGTCTCAGTCTGTCCTGGCTGCTAAAACAAAATACCATAAACTGGGTGGCTTATAAACACTAGAAATTTATTTCTCACAGTTCTGGAGGCTGCAGGTCCAAGCTCAGGATGTCAGCATGGTTGAGTCCCAGCGAGGGCCCTTTTCCATGTTCCAGATGGCCAGCTTCTGTTAACGGCTGTGTCCTCTCGTGGTAACAGAGGCAGGGCAGCTCCCAGGAGCCTCTTTAATAAGGGCACAAATCCCATTCATGAGGGCTCCACCCTCGTGACCTTACCACCTCCCAAAGGCCCCACCTCCTAATACAATCACACTGGGGATTAGGATTTCAACATATAAATTCTGGAGAAACAAACATTCAGTCCAATTCACCATTTAATATGATACAACTCTGGGAAAGAATGTGATAGAATTAATGTCACATTAACTGGTTATTAGTATCCTGCTGCTCCATAGAGAATTAAACACGACAACTTTACCCAGAAAGAGTTCGAGTTTTCCAAAAGCTAAATTGGAAGGTGAGTGTGGTTGTTAAGCATATGAGCAATGGAGCCAGATCAAACCCCAGCTCTGCCCTCCAAGTGACCTTGGTATAGTTCACTGTATCCATGATCCTTGGTTTCATCGTCTATAAAATGTGGATGATATTAACAGTATCTCCTCTGTAGGATTCTTATGAGAATTAAATGAGGCAATACATGGAGAGTATTTGCACAATGCCTAACACAGAGGAAGTAGCCAATAAATATCGCCTACTATTATAATATACAGCTGCATTTCCCACAAGCTCCCAGATCCTTCTACTCCTGGTTTGCGGCCCACACTTTGTGTAACACGTCAAAGTTAGAGAAGTTTGCCTTATAGAATGCACAGTTCTTCCCCCTCCTGTTATAGACGATGAAACTGAGCCCTGAAAAGCTTAACCAACTTGTTCAAGTCACACACCAGTCCATAGTAAAGCTGGGACTCAGACACAGCATTCCTTACTCTGAAATTTATGCTTTAAACAAAGGTTTCGGGTCACAAATTGTCAGACCAGTGCAGTTCTCCGAGAGTACAGTGGACGATTTGAAATTAACTCACTATTGGATTCTGAGATCCTGTACGCATGTCAAGGTAAGTGAGACCCTAAATGGCTGTTTTAATGAATGCAATGTTATAATTCACGCAGAGTCACTGTTGTACCTAGCAAATTCATAATTAGAGGTAATTTTGCACCTGCTGTCACGGGAAGATGGCATTTCCTTTAATTTAGCTTGATGCCTTGATTATACCGTGGGAGCAGCAGGAGACAAGGCAATCTCTCACTCCACTCCTAGAGAAAACACACAGCCTTTAGTTTGTGGTTATGATTAATAAAGCCATCCAGTTTCCTTGGAATCATCAGCCACCACTTCTCATGGTGCTGGTGTGAGTCTTCCACGTGATGGGAGCACTTGTCATCACCCAACCTGTTGCAGAAACCATAAGAGACTACTGGGTTCTTTTTAGGGTGAACCAACCCAAGAATTCCAAATCAAACCAACTTGGAAACATGATCATTGAAGTGTTGAGGAATCTCAGGCCACCGAGTCACATGAAACTTCATGTTATGTTTCTATAACTGAATTGACTTTCTAGTTCAAGACTCGGCTTCAGGAGTTTGGGGTTCCCCTTTATTTTCATGGTCTGCTTTGTTTGGGGCAATTTATCTAGAGCCAAGTCATTAAGGAAGAGGAACACTTAGACATGCGTGCTGACGTCCACTGAGAGGTCACCATCTGATGCTGATCATAAACCCCTGGTGGTCACGGCTGTGTCCTCTCCTGTTTGCAGTTGCAGGATTCTCCAGGCCCAGTGGTCTCTCGGCGGCTTTCAGACACTCAGGCTTTGTGCTGCTGCTCTATGCCAGCCAGAGGAGCAGGAGGGGGCTAGGTGAAGCCTATCCCTAGACGACCACGAAGCCACCACTTCTGCTTCAGTAGGTACCACACTGGGGGGATGTGGAAAGCTGGGGCTGTGCCAGCTCGAGATCTGAACCCAGGTTTAGCTGAGGCCAAGTCAGTCCTTAACCTGTAGCCACTGAGCCTCTCATTTTCCTTTAGTGTTGATCACAGTAGCGGGCATGTTGGGGTTCTTGCTATCTAACCCTATGATGCTTAAACCTACTGGGCATTCTAGGGAGGAGGTAGGAAGGCCAGGACTGGGAGCCAGGGGAAGGCACAAGTATGATCTGAGACAAGTCCCTTAAGCTGTCTGGCTAACTTCTCAGTCCACTGTCAGTGAGGACGTCCTCTTCAGTGGGTGAGGAGTATTCCACTGTGGGCAGGCACCCTCCAAATTGCTCTGTTACCTTGCTGATGAAAAATTAGGGAGTTTTTCACTTTTTGCTGTTTTATACAAAGCTGCTCTGTATTCTTTAGAAAGGGTCTGCTCAAGTTTTTGTATGGCCACCATGGCTTGGGAGAGAGAGTGGGGTTACAGAACAAAAGAGCTGGGACCACCCATGACTTCATTCCATAAGCATCCAACCCTTTCCCTCTGGGCTGCCTCTTTGGAATGAGTGTTATCTCCGCGGTAAAACAGCATGCCTTAGAACTAGAAGACGCAGGTGTGCATCACAGTTCTGCCACTTACCAATTGTGTGACCTTGAGCACGTTTCTTGACCTCTCCCAGCTTCGGTTTCCTCACCTACAAAATATAAGTAATACCTACCTTACAGGGCATCACAAAGCCTAAATGAGATGTCGTAAGTAAATTATATATATATGTATACATGCACAGTATTTAGCACTGTGCTTGGCTATTGGCAAGTACTCAAAAAATGGTTTGCTATTGATGATGGTGATGATGATGAATATTTTGACTTGGGTAGGGAAGAAGAAGAGGAAAATCAAGAAAGGAGAAAAGGAAACCATTTAGGAAGAATTTATCATTCCTAGCCACTCTCACCAGGGAGTGGCCTGCACTTGCTCAAAAGTAGCCAAGTAAGATGAATGTCCCCTGAAGAAGAAAGGATGACCCTCATTTCCCCACCGCAACCCCAATTCCTGCCCAGATCTCCTCACTTCCAGGAAAAAGGGAGCCCATCTGGGGTAGCTCAAGACTTTGCCATGCTCTGAAAAGGCAAATTACTACTCAGGTGTGTAAAATTCATGATAACTTGCTAATGTAGACATAAAAAGTCAATATGAACTCCCAGTGAAATGTAATTAACTGTAAGCTATTTTGGTAAATGTGAGATTTTGTTACACAAAACAAAAAAATGCATGGTGACTTGAAGCCAAACTACTAACCCAAAGAGTGTATATCATTTGGGGTTTGGGATTTGCTTTTTAAGTTGAAATAGTAATTGGTGGGGTACAAAATTACATGAAACAATTACAGGGCATAATTTTTTTTGTAGGTTTGTATTGTTGCTTTTTTTTTTTTTTAAGATTTTCTTGCTTGTATTCTATTTGCTTCTCATGAGGTTCAAACTACAATTGAGACTGGTATTAAAAGACAATCATTACCCTAAGCCCAGAGGACTGAAGACTCCGCATGCTGCATATGAGACTCTCAATTTCAAGTGGTGTTAAGAGGGTTTTTAATTACTCAGCTTTGGACTCAGGTATCACCTTTCTGACAAAACAGCAAGGGAGAAACAGCTTTCTAACCGGATTAGATAACTTCCCCACCACCAGACCCATGACCGGGAGCCATCTTGCCACACAGGAGAAGCTATTTTAAACCAGCTCATTAGGGGAGGCGGGGAGAGGAGCTATTTAGAGTTCCCCGAGGCCCATGGGGAGAAAGGGGAGGGGAAAATAGACAACTCTCATCAGTAGCCAACAACAGCTCAACATTTTCCCCACCAAAATCCTGCCTTTTACAAGTACACTATTCAAACTACGTGGGAGAAAAAGATTATAAAGAACAATATATAAGTGCAGAAACTTTGGAGTGGCTCACAGAGACCTCAGGTTCAATCTCAACTTGGGCACATGCAAGATTAGGCAAGTTCTTCAGGGACTTTAGACTCACTTTACTCATCTGTAAAAAAGGTACATTAATATTATTTGCTCCATAGCATTTTCCTGAGAATTAAATGGGGAAGGGGGGAGATATGTAAAGATCTTGGCACAGCATTGAACATTCGGTGAATGCTCATAGGTGGCAACTGCAATTTAGCATTGTGATGCTAGCCCGTCTCTTCTCTCTCTACTAAATCAACTTCATTCTTGCCATGTGCTAAATCATCCACCTAGCAAGTCTTCCATAGCACACAACAGTCCTAGCCACCCTGAGTTTTTGGCTCTGCCATCTCTCACCCCACCTCAAGCCCGCAATGCAAGCTTTCTTTCTAACTCCTGCCCACACGATCCAAGTACCGGCAGCTAGAACACAAAAGGCAGCAATAGATTCGGAGGATTGAAAGTCAAACAGGTGATGCAAGCTCAAGGTGGGCTGGAGGGTTTGGGCTCAGTTTTTACTTCATGTATTGTAGACATCTTTCCTGTCCATACTATTGGATCCACCACATCCTTTTCCAACGACTCATTATATTCCGTGGCATCGATGTACCATACTTTGGAAGAGATAAGTTAAGATAGTTTCACAAGACAAAATTTAGACAGTTTTCCAATTTTCTATGATCCTGAACTCAACATTTTAAATGCATCTATGCAAACTTATGGTATTATATAGGATAAATTTCTAAATGTGGAATATCTGGGTCAAGGTGTATGAACATTTAAAATTAGGTACATATTGCCAGAATGCCCACCCAAACATTGGTTTTTTATTTTATTTCATCAGTTTTGTCTGCTCCTTCGTCTGGCTCTGACCACATTTCGTGTTGGGTCATACTGCCTTTCTGTCCGTATTAGTGTGCCAGGGCTGCGGTAACAAAGTCCCACAGACTGCGTAGCTCAAACCACAGAAACTTATTTTCTCACAGTTTTGAAGGCCGCAAGTCCAAGATTAAGGTATCAGCAGGGTTGGTGACTTCTGAGGCTTCTCTCCTTGGATGGTAGGTGGCAGTCTTCTCCCTGTGTCTTCACATGTCCTTTCTCCTGTTGTGTCTGTGTCCTGATCTCCTCTTCTTATAAGGATGCCAGTCATATTGGATTAGGTTCCATCAATATGACGACCTAGAATAGGACTTATGAATTTTGGAGGGGACACACCTCAGTCCAAAACAGTATCTGTAATCTGATTATACATCTTTGTGTTTCTGGAATGCCTAATGCAAAAAAAAAAAAATCCAGTGATTTCCTGTTAACCAAACGGGTGAACTTGCCCAGCATCCATGGGTATCACCCGTGGTCCAGGTTCTGCCCAGAACAAGATGGGCACAAGTCTACAGCCCTGGGCTGGCGTGACAGCTCTGCCACTTAATAGCTCTGTGACCTCAAGCCAGTTGCCCAAACTTTCCAAATCTGTTTCATCATCTGCAGTCATAGAACCGCATTCACTTGCGAGGATTATTAAGGAGCTCAGATGAAAATCCCATGTGAATGTGCTTAGCAGGGAGCAAAGTGTGGTTCAAGTACTATTGGCAGTTATCCTGTTTCTTCTTGCCACCGCCACTCCCATCACCAAGTTCATGCATCACCCCACCCCTTTGGCCTCTTTAGAGATTACTTTCCCCAAGAAGAGGCCCCCTTCCTGTGCAAACAGTCTCCAAAGGCAATTAGGACCCACCCTCCCTCCCCAGGGCTTGTGAAAGTCTATGGGCTCCATGCTTCTAGGAACATTAACCATGACTTGGTGACACAGTCCCAAAAGAGACCAGTTGGCTTTGGGATAGCGGACGATGACTTCATTGGGAAGGCCATTAATCATAATTATGAAATAATGAAATGGCTGTCAATTTGCCCATGCCTAATAACACATGGTGAATAAGAGGGTCTTTTTACTTCTCACAGTGGAAATGGATGGCAGAGGATCCTGTTTCAGGGAGAGCATTACACGTCTTGGATGGCTGAAATGCCTTGGCCAGTGGAAGTCACTCGGCTCTTGGCTGGATGCCTCAGCAGCACTCTATGAGCCGTGCAATAACCTCTCCGAAATGCACTGCTGCTCCTGTCTTATTGCTTAATTAATCCACTTCTAATTGATATGGCCATGCATTACCATGGCTGCCTCCCTGCCGTGAGAGCCATAAAAACATACTTGGCTTTTCTAACAGGACTATTGAAACGATGAAAAGAACATGAACTTGTAAGTGACATCATACTTTGTCAAGAAATGTGACTTGGGCCAAATATTATCCTGACATCTAATAAAAATGCCCAGGTCTGCCGAAAGCATTATTATATTTCAAAGGATTTATATTGCAGGGAGGTGGGGAAGCAGGGAGCTGGAGAGAGGAGAGGAACTAATTGGGGAGTAGGCGCTGAGACTGCCTTTTGCGCCTCCCACCCCCACCCAGTAGAGACCCTTCTTGTTTCTTCCTCCTAATCACATCGTAATCACCAGAAAAGCCTCTATCACGTACATAACTGAAGCACAAGCACTGTCCTGAAAGATAAGTTATTTCTAGATCAGTCCATTCTAGATGTTTGTGAGAGGCAATTCTAAAAAACTAACTGATATCACGCCCAAATTACTCAACCTCTCTGGGACCCAATTTGCCTTTGTACAAATTTGATACTCTCAGACATTTAAAAAAAAAATCACACAGAAGAGATGTTAGGCCAGAGTTTTGCAAAATTGCTTATAATCAAAATCATCTTTAGAAACCCCTTTAAATCACTGTTGTCCCTATAAACTGATCCACAGTAATCCCCAGGCACGTTCAAGTTCGAGACCTACAAAAGGAGAGTCTATGTCAAGGTCAACAAACTATGGCCCACGGGCCAAACCCAACCAGCCGCCCATTTTTATAAACAGATTTATTGGGACACAGACACCGTCATTCATTTACGTTTTGTCCACGGCTGCTTTCACACCGAGACAGCAGAGTTGAACGGTTGCAACAGAGGCCATACGGCCCACGAATCCTGAAATATTTATTTATCTGGCCCTTTACCAAAAAAGTTTACTGCTTCCTGGTCTAGATGCAGATGTCCATCTATTCCACCTCCTGTGCCTTCAAGGTAGCTATCAAATCCCTAGCGGTGGACGGGGAGAGTGGAGAATGCTACAGCGCACTGCTTGCCTGTAGGGTCAGCTCCCTTTGGTTGTAATGTTGAACCTCTATGGCCTTAATTTGGGTTAATGGAGTTGTTTGTTGTCGGGAGAATTAAAAAGAAGTCTTGGTGCATATCTTGTAAGGGTTAAATTCTAAAATTTGCTGTAGCTGCACTTGGGACTTGATTTTCCTAAAGACAGTGTCCGTCTTTCCCAAGCCAGAGGTCACAGTGAGAGGTTGGGGTGTCAGCACAGAAGCCAGGCCTTCGGGGAGAGCCCCAGGGCAAGGCTCAGTCCCCCGGGGAACTGGCAGGTGGGAGACCCTGAAGAATTCTCTGTGAGGGGCACATCAGGGCTTCTGTCTCTAGACTCAAGGAGCCTTTGACAAACTGGTTTGCCCTCCAGGTCAGTATTTCACTGTCAGCTCCCAGCTTCATCTCCGCGGCTTTGCCTGCCTCCCGTACCAGGAGCCTCTGCAGGGTCCGGGCGGATTCTAGCGTCTTCCTTGCTGCACATGGCTTGGAGACACTTCACAGGCGATATTAATCATGCTGATCAGGCATGACCTCCCCTTTTGTAAACTCATGTTGATGGCCTCAAACCAATCAGTACCTGTCGCAATGTTTATGATCCCTAAATGAGGGTGGAAGTCAGTGGAAAAGAGAGTGCCTTGTGTGAGAACGAGACATCCCTCCAGGCCGGGCCTGCTGGTGACAGCTAACGCTGCTGGGAGGAAGTGGTTTTCAGAAATTTGTTCATTTCTGTGGCTTCTTTTTTGGTCTTCACTCATAAGACTACCCCCGCCTCCTTGGTGAAAAAGCAAATAACACTCCCCGTGTATGCAGCACCTTTTTCTGCGTGCATTGTCTCCCTGGAAAGGTGTTATGGGCTAATGGTAATGAACATGGGCCCTTGATTCAAACTGCCAGCATGTGGATCCTACCTGTGCCTCTCAGTAGCCAGTGGCCTTGTAGGAGGGTGCACTTCTTTACACTTTAGTTAAATCATCTGCAAAATGAGGGACAATAATCAGGGCTGGTGTCATGGACGTTTGACCTCTGCAGTTGCAGAGGACTCCACGCTTAGAAGGGCTTTGCGCTTGGTTTAGTGCTTTGCTGTCACCACCTTGATGTTCTTCATCATTTTTCAACAAAGACCTTTGCATTTTCATTTGGCACTGGGCCCTGCAAATGATGCCGTTGTCCTGAAGAAGGTTTCCCCCTTATAGGGATATTGGGACAGATTAAGGCATGAAAGTTCTTCATGCAATACCTGGCACAGGGTAAGCACTCAAATAAACTATCATTATCAATACTGCTTATTTGATCTCACAAAAGCCTTATAAGGCAAACTGAACAGATAGTATAATTTAGCTGACAGCATGGTTTTACTTTAGGAATGAATCATTGACACTCAGAGAAGTGAAATAACTTCTCAAGATCATCTGGCTAGGGCTTAGTTCAATGAACAGTCCTTCCTTTGTTCATTCATTCAGAAAATGGTTCCTGGGATCCAACCACATGCCAGTAGGTCTAGGTAGACGGTGGCAACAAGATAAGCTGGTGTCTACCCTCATGGAGCTGACCACCCAGCACGTGAGAAACTGCTCGGCACCTGCTCTTTAAAGTCACCAGCTGGTCCCTGAGGGGATCGCATTCTGAAAAACCCAGAGTCCCTAATCTCTAAGATTGGCAGAGCCAGCTCATGTGTTTTCCCAGGCCATGGCTGAGGCCAAGGCACTCTATACATACCTTTGGTCACATCTCAGAGCCTTTGGGGAATTTTCCAGCCCTGGTCTCAGAGGCCTCTGCACTCCCTGATGTCTGACCACAGCGTTAACTTCCAGTGTCATCTGGCAGCGCCAGGTTACCCTTCCAGGAAGACATGCAGAGGGATGGTCAACATGCTTAATTTTAGATTCCTAGGGAGGAAGTCTATGTGCAAACACTGCCCTGCCCCGCCCAGTGCTCTGGGCTCTCCGTTATGGAAGGGGCGTGAAGCAAAGGGCACCTAAGACCTCGGTAGCTCATCACCGCAGAGCCGGAGCCAGGACTGAGTCCTCACCCCCTGGCCCACCTGGTTCCCATGATGAGTTAGTCCCCTTCCCAGTTCCTCCCGAACCTTTCCTAGCCAATGCCAAGAGCTCAGAACCTTCCCTCTGCCTTGCCCACCTGCATTACGAGGCCTTTCAATCCATCCAGACATAAGATAGGTTGTTAAAACCATGTTTCCCGTATTAGCCATTCAGGGTATTTTTCACATTCATGTATGCTTATCTTATACTTAATATTTTTCTTCAAGTTGCATTATTAAAAATTAAACTAGTCTATATAAAAGAAATTTCATATCCCTAACATGCATAAATAGACCCACTTGCCTCAAATAGAAAGAAAGCGATTAAACAAATAAAAATATAACACAAAAGAGAATAATGGATTCAAGAGCACAGGTGCCACCAAAACCACCTCCTGTACCAGAAGGGGTGTGCACAGTGCATTTGGGGAAACTCAGGGTTAAACTAATTCCCAGCACAGCGTTAGTCGCTGACAACACCTTAGAGTCCTACTTATTTGTGCATATTTGCATTTTGAAGGGGACGCTTGGAAACGTAATGCCTGACCCATAGAAATAACGTGGGAATTCTAGGCAGCTGGAGATAAAGAGAAGTATTTTTGCTTAGAGTAGGGCTTTTCGGTAAGGCTGAAAACTTAATGCATGGGCAGCCACCTTGCTCACCTCTGAGTAACGCAGGCACCGAGCACTCAGGAGCAGGGTGCAGACTCCCTAGAGGAGAAGAAAGAAAGGTGACCTGCTTTTCCAATGTGCTTGCTTTATGCCTCATTCCTTTCCCAAGTGAAACCAAATAAGACGCTGTTGCTAGGTTCCCTTGTCATTGCAAATGACTGGCGAAGGTGTGAGTTACGGAGCAAGTAATCTAACAGGTATCTCCTGAACAGATGCTCAAGTGTTGATCTGCTGATGGCCAGGGCTGGCCTGTGGCAAAACAGAGAAGATGGTTCCATTTGTCAGCCTTGTGTGTCTTGTCCCATCTTGTGTTCCCCTTGGAGTGTCATGGCCCGTTTGCAGGACAGGGGATGAACACAAAACACAAAGAAACACACAAAGAAAGACATGGACACACATAAAGACAGTACAAGACTGCAGCGCCAAATGCACCAGTCGTTTTATTTTTATACCCTAAAAATCAAAGTTACTTCCTCATACGTGACCACCCAGGCATTGCAGCAATGGCCATAAATTCCAGAACATGTAGCCTAAGGACACAGATGTCCCCTGACTCAAGGTTTCCAGGCAGTTGCTCAAAGCATAGGTCAGAGGCTGAGATAAGCAAAGGTTAAGCAAGACAGCCACAGGGGGCACTTTCTGTCCCCAGTTCCTCTTGGCTGGCCCCCCAGCAGCTGTGCCTGTCTTAGGTTGTTCCTCCTTGAGGAATCTTACCCGTCATTGACTAACCAGCCATCCCATGAGCTCAGGCAGTACCCATAAGGGCAAGATGTTTATCAAGTGGACTCCAGACCCCCAGGGCTATGGGGCTGGGAAACATTTGCTTACGTGCAGAAGCTCAAACTCTTTGTTATGCCTTCAAGCAGCAACCCTGTTTGTTAGGTGAACCTAAGCCAAAACGTATGACTCTCACGCCGCTCTGGGCTGGGCACGTACTCCTTCTCCTAAGGTTAATTCTTAAGCTACATAATCATATTGCAAGTCCTCAACATTGGAGTCAAGATTCACCTCCATTTCCCTGGGCTCCGCCCTCTCACAGTGTACCAGCTGACTTTCACCTCCTCACCCCCTCGTCTAAATTTGACTGTCTCGATCCATTTCCCATAGGACCCTGTTCCAGGTAACAAAATTAGAATAGTACTGGCCATGACGAGCAGTATAACTTCACATCCCTCCTTGCCACCATGGTGTGCAAAGCGTCCTCGCTTTCTGCCCCATGATTAATCACTTCCCTGCATGATTGGCAGTAGAAACATTCTTTTCCTTCAGAGAAAAATAAGACTTCCACCCACCATGTGTCATCTTATTGCCATGGTCCCAAAGGACAACCACAAAAGAGTCAGCCATCAGTACATTTCACAACGTCTGGTGGCCAGTGTTATCCACAACTGATTTGCTATGTAGATATAGAGACCCTTCCAAAGACTGTAGACTCCTACTGTTAAAATGAAATTGCTCTGAGGAGAAAAGACATGGGAATGAATCCTAAATGTGCTAGAAGGTTAGAGAGAAAGGTAGAAGGACCTGGTACCTGCCAAATTTCATTTTTTTAAATATTCAAATTATAGTAATTCCCAGTCCTCAGATGCCTAGGTGATCAGAAGTCCAGTTTTTCCTGGAGGTTTCTCCTCAAATATCATGAGGGATCCCGAAGGTGGCTTACCTGGCCTGTGATCAGCCTCCTAGATGTTACCTGCTGCCACCTTTCGCCTTCCACATTCAAGTTAGCCCTGCAGGTGTGAAAGCTTCATGTTCTGCTCTTGGTCACCCAAGAGTGCTTCCCACAGCCAAAGTGGCCCCACAGTTAGAACCTGACGAGCTCAAGAAGTCCAAAGAAATGCCTGGGGACTGCCTAGCATCTCACATGTCCTGCTAGTACCCCAGTCATGGCTAGGGCAACCATGGCTGCTGCTTGGCTCAGGCCCCAGTGGTCCTCGAGTATGAGAAAGGGCAGTCACATGCAAGGAAGCCCTGCAGCAAAACTGCCTGTGTAATTCACACCCAGGTAGCCGTTTCCCCCAAGACACATGGGGCTGTCAGATATCTGGGTCAGGAAAAAGGCCAGCATCAGCCACTCGCATTGTGCCAAGACAAGAGCCAGGTGACCCACTAGCTTTGCGGAAGGAATAGGCTCTCTTCATGTCCAAAGAGTTGGTCCAGCACCTGCCCCACTCCCAATTCTACTACCACTAACAAAAATAGACACGTGCACACATGTACATACATGCACACATACATACACACTTCCACATGCTTGCATGCATGCATGTACATACATGCATATAAACAAGCACTCGGGCATATGTACATGCACATACATGCATACACATATGCACATATATTAATACACATACATACATGCATATATATATTCCTTTATTCTCTGGTCTTCCTCATTTTCTACCCCAGTGTTTTAGTTTCCTGTGGCTGCCATAACAAATTCCCACGCACTTGGTATCTTAAAACAACCGAAATTTATTCTCTCACTGTCTGGAGGACAGAAGTCTGAAATCAAGGCAGAGCCAGGCTCCTCCCAGAGGTTCCAGGGGAGTCTCTGCTCCTTGTCTCTCCAGCTTCTGGTGTCTCCAGGAATTCCTCAGCTGTGCTGGATCACTCCAACCTCTGCCTCCTCGCTCACATTGCCTCCTCTTCTGCAACTCTCTCTTATAAGGACAGTGTGGTGGCATTTAGGGCCCACCTGGACAATGCAGAGTAATCTCCTCATCTCAAATCCCTAACTTGGTCACATCTGCAAAGCCTCTTTTTCCAGATCATGTCACATTTACAAATTCCAGTGACTCGGACTTGATATCTTTGGGTGGCCATTATTCAACCTCCTACACCAGGATTAGCTATTTCCCAGAAGAATAAACTATGAGAAAATTCCTTTCTTTTGGGTGGAGGAGACACCTTCGTCCCCTAGGATTCTCTTCTCCCATATCCCCACGTTTCAGATACAGAGTAGTTAGACGTCAGTGTAGTTCCCCAATATTTTTGTTGTTCGCTACATGTAAGGGCAGCCCAATGTGGCTCCAAGTCTTATTTTTCCTTGCATGTGGGACAACATCAGTCCGGACGCCAGGCATGTTAGAAACCACAAAACTGAGGATTCAAAGTTACAGGACCTTCCTGCTCAATGACTGTCACCAAACAATTATGCTTACTCAGTCTTCCCTGAACAGGTGCTCGGCTTTGGTCCGAAGTCTTTGTGTTCAATGGACTGGAGTTGGGATGATGTCCTCTGAGGATAGGGGCCAAACTTAGTGTCAGTCACCTGGAGGAGGAGTGACTCCTTAAAAAGAAAATCAGATCTGGAAGGCAGGCCTTTCCCACACAGGGCACACTCCTGTTGCTCTGAGCATGGCCCTCTTGCACCTACATTCTAGGGGATTTAGACTTGAAAGGTACTTCCAGAAGGGCAGGGGAAAGCAGTATAGTGGAGGGCCAGAAACCAGGTAGGAAGGCAACTCATGGGGACCCAGCCCCTTCTGTCTTTCCCCATAATCTACCTCTCATGCTATGCTTGGACTACCTTGCACATAAATGTGTCCAAATGCGGCATGTGCTCACATCCAGACCTTTGTACATGCTATGCCCTCTGCCTAGAGCACTCTCTCCTCCACCCCTTTCTAGCCCAATGCCCTTATGCACACACAGCATCTGCAACCAAACCTAGACAATTTCTACTTCCTCCAGGGCGATTTCCCTCCCCCACTCCCCAGGGTTGAATTGGGCACTCTGCATCTCTGTTTTTATAGACTAAACACCTTCCCTCCACACCAAAAGCCTCATAAGGGTAGGTACCATATATCCATTGTCCTCTGCTCTATCCATGGCACATAACATGGTGCCTGGAACATACTAGCTGCTCAATAAATATGAGTTAACTAAAAATGACTGTGATAACCCTTATAATCCCTCTCCTCAACTTGCCCACTGTTTGTCTCTCCGTCTGTTTCCCTATTGTTAAACCTGAGCCTTTAGTAAGGTCATCCTACTTAAATGTTCCAACCTGGACTTCTTGTACTGTCAGGAATTCATGAATTAAAATATAATTATGAAAATTATGAGTAGCAGAGCATTAAGAGAGGAGAATTTTGCTCACTGAGGCCTGGGTGGCCATAATTAGTGACTGACTTGAAAAGCGTAGTTGAGCTGGGCATGGTGGCTCACACCTGTAATCCTAGCACTCTGGGAGGCCAAGGCGGAAGGATGGCTTGAGGTAAAGAGTTCGAGACCAGCTTGAGCAAGAATAGGACCCCATTTCTACTAAAATAAAAAAAAGAGAGAGAGAAAAAGAAAATCATGGTGAATCTCAGAGACAAGAGTTGGTTGAGATTATGAAGGAGCCTTCCCCTCCATCGCTGAGCTTGAAGGATCTGGGATGAAGCTTTAATCCAGGGAGCTGGTGCCTTTCCTTCTGGTGTCCATCAGTTCTTGAAACTTTTTCTCCTTTACGCTGAATTACAGCAGGACCCCGAGACCAAATTCTCCCTGTAATAGACATTAGGGGCAGGAGGAAGAGTGAAAATAGTGTGCTCAGCAAATGAGTAAGTGCAGGTTGGAAAACAGCTCTGTAGGAAGTAAGAAATGAACTCAATGTCAGGCTCAGGCTAGAACATTTTAACATTATTCCCAGGCATTGTGCAAATGGAGGTGTAAGGATTAGGGAGTTTGATTTGGGCCACCTGGCCTACCAAGGTTTGCACTTCCCACTACCACAGCTGTGACAGGGCCAATAAACTGAAATTAGTGAACCCACATCGCTTGTCTTCCCCAAAGCACATGGAGGGAAACATCGCCCCACAACAGACAGAACAAGCAGGGGATAAACATCTTCCAGCCCAAACATCTATCCCAGACAAATGAGAACATGGATAAAACAAGAAATTCTTAAAGAGTAATTTTGAATGCCATGAATTCATAACAAAACCTCTGAACAAGAGTCTCCTAAGAGACGATAAAAAAATGCAGCTGAAGTTGCCTTTTGGAAACGAAAAAGAAATGGCACATTTGACAAGGGTCAGCTGGCCAGGCTCCTGTGATGACAGCATTTGGGAGTATTAATATGTACCAAGAGCTGTAAATGGTTGCAAAAATGTGCATGGATTCCTTGACATAATGTACAAGCTCACACCATCTGCCACTTGCAGCAGTCATGGACTGCATACTTGAAATCCTTTTTAATCACTTTCACTTAACAAGTAGTTGAGCTCCAAGCTAATTTTTGAAAATCTGCCACCAGAACAGTCCCTTGGGGTTGTTGCTCTGGTGACCTCAAGGGGTCCCTAAGATGAACAGAAATGTCCTGAAGAATACCAAGAATTTCAAAATCCCTTGTGCTAGTCAGTCCACACTGGGGACTAAACTGAGCTGCTCTTAGACTAGGGTTGACCACATGGAGTGGGCAGGGTGGTGGGTTCCCCACAAACACAGCTTCCACAAAGTCCACTGAATTTGCTCAGGGGTAAAAAATAATTTTTAATATAACGTGGTCTCTACATATATGGCAAGTACTCTTTGTCGAGAAATTCAAGATCTATTCAACTCAAGAGGCTATGATTCCAACATTAGAGGAGAATATGGCAGTACTGAACTTACTGTGGTCTGATACTGCATATCTCAAACATTATTTTCTGTATTTCCTGAGGATTATAAAATATTTTTAAAGAAAACTTTGATTAGACCAAGTTTTTTCCTTACACCTTTAAGTTTAACCCCAATGTTAAGCCCCTTTGTAACATTTTTTCCAAGTCCAGAGAAAGCCAGCCCCGCGTTAGCAGCTGGTGAGAATACACGTGAGGAAACTTCACATAACCATAGCTAGTGGATGTTTGGGTCTCTGTGGTCCTCTCCAAATTACAGTGGGTTTGTTTCGTTTCCCCAGGGAAGAGTCCTCTTGGCAACATTTTGCCAAAAGGTCAACTTTTAGGCCCAAATAACAGGACTTTTTAAGAGGGAAATAAACATTTTTCACATCACCAAAAAGACCATGAGAGAGAACAACTCCCAGATCAGGGCTATATGCACCCCACATACCCTGAGCTGGAACCAGTAACTTTCACCCAAACAGGGGCAGTTACATAATGGGGATTTTACGAACAAGCCACAGGTGTTTGTTCCTCCCTCAACAGAGTGGTCTTTGGGGTCACATTGGCCAAACAAAATGAGTTTACCTCTAGATTCGACTGCATCTAGATTTATTCACCCTAGAATTAACCTGCTTCCCATAAAGCCTCAAATGCATCTGTAACCAGAACCATCTCTCTGTTTTGTACATCAAACTCGGTCTCAGACTGACTATAACCACCACAATAGGCCAGAATATGCTCTGGCTAACAACAATTCCAAAAGCTCAGGGACTTAAAGCTGCAGATGTTGTAACATAATACACGTCCATCCTGGATCCGTGCATTGCAATCACTCGGAGACCTGGGCGGATGGAGCGGCCACGCCCCAGATCTTGCCAGTCACTGTGCCAGGCGAAAAAGAAGCTCTGGATGCTCTTGCACCAGGAATGGAAATATTCTAGCCTGGAAAAGACAATATTACTTTCACTTTCAACTCATCAAGTTGAACTGTCGCATGGCCCCATCCAACCATTAGGGACACAGGAAGTGCAATCCTACCACATGCCTGGAAGGCAGAGAGCTGACAATATTTGGTAAGGATTGCTACGGACTGTTATATTCATTTAAGATGTGACTCGCACTTCCTTTGCTGTCTTCCCCAGTTGTCTTAAAAATCACAAAGCAGTCTGATCAGATCTTGTGAACTCACTGCTAGAGCAGTAAAAAGCCCTTGGGCTGGTAGGTTGTTCAGAGACTAGTGGAAAAGCATTACTGCCCCAGATGAAATGTTGTTCCTTGCTGGTGTGTTTTATCCTCTATCCCAGTTTGTGGGCAATAGAACTTTCCAGAATTCTTATCTTACAGTCTCCATTCTTGACTTTAGTTCTCATACATTTCCCCAAAATTTCTCTATCTTCCTTCCTTTCAAGAGCTGATGTTTTATTCAGGCAGGACATGGGATATAATATTTATCTCATGAGCATTATTATATAAATCATAAAACAAGGCAGTGTGGAGGGTAGGCTTAAAAATCAAAATAATGCCTTCATTTTGCAGCTGAGAAAACTGAGGCCCAGAGAAGAAAAGCTATTTTGCAAGATCAGAGTCAAGCCTCCTAATTTTGAGCCCAATCCACTTTCTACCTAACCATGTGTCATCCTGCAGGGACCAGAAAAGGGGTTTATTTTGTCCAACAAGCATAAGAAAAATTCTGAACAGGGGCTGCTACTATGAAACACAAGGAGAGAAGAGAAGCTAGAAACTGAGCATCAGCGATGTTTAAGGAAAAAACTGGAGATGCTTTTCCATATTCAAGATTTCCAAAAAAGTCATATTTTACAAGGCCGATGATTACTCTCTCATTTCTCCCTCTTCACTTTCTCTTTACCCGCACACAAAAAGGCGTGCGCTCAACAACAACAGGTTAGGAAACCATTTCATAGAGCCTTTGAATACAGCTGGGGCATAAAGGAAAATGACCACTATTTCTGAAGGTGAAAACCAAAAAAACCGGGGTTTCTACAGCCTCAAATCTGTGCTTACTACTGACTTTTTGCCCATGAATAGTGTTTTCCCTGGGAGTGGTATTCCTATTCATATTCATTAAACAAAGTGCAAAAATCAAATGATAAATAATATCTCTGGCCTTCGGCACCCACCTCTTCATAAGCACAAATTGCATTCTCACCTCTCTTCTAGCTCCTTGATATTTGACAGATACTTAAAGTAAATATCAGTCATATAGAGCATCTGTGTGATCTTGGAGAGGGTTATAGTCATGCAAATAATAATACTAGATTCGGGACTGGGGCTAAAGGCAGCGTTAACTCCAGGTCATAATTTGAAAGCTAGACCTGTAACCTGCCATTCTGAGTACACCAGTCCTCCGTCCCCTGATTACACATACACGTGTTGTGGCTGTCAGTGGAAGGGACAAGGCATTTTAGAGAAGCAACAACAGTGCTCTTGTCAATTAGAGCAGCTATTAATCCTAATTGTGCTTTAGAATTCTCACTAACAACAGCGTTAGAGACCCTAATTAATACACCATGGTTCACAGAGATATGATGAAACCTGAGATGTTACTAACACCAGTCTAATAACCAGTCCAGCTGTGGTGTGGACTGGCTCAGAGTTAGAATTTTAAGTACCATACAGAAAAGAAATTAGCATTCCTCAGGCTCCTGTTGCAACAGGACTGAGAGGAGCCGGCCCAGAGTACAGTGCTGTGGTTGAGGCACATAAAGCCCCTGAAAGGGGGATCTTGCTTTTCACATCTTTGGATAAATGGAAGGGTCTTCCAGGTATCAATCGGATGAATGCGGCAGGGAGGTTAACCTGGGAATTCACCCTCATGGTCAAACTCCACAGAGAGACAGAGTTGCAAGGTGGCTTCCGAAGACCAACTTCTATTTCTCATCTGGAAGATAAATCTGAACATAGAGTTCTAGAAAAGAGGAAGGAATTTGATAAAATTAAGAGCTTCCCATGGCCAGGGGTGGTGGCTCACTCCTGTAATCCGAGCACTTTGGGAAGCTGAGGCGGGAGGATCACTTCAGGCTAGGAGTTCGAAAACAGCCTGAGCAAGAGCGAGACCCCATCTTTACAAAAAAAATTAAAAAAAATTAGCTGGGCATGGTGGCGTGCACCTCTCCCAGCTACTCGGAGGCTGAGGCAGAAGGATCACTTGAGCCCAGGAGTTTGAGGTTGCAGTGAGCTAGGCTGACGCCACGGCACTCTAGCTCAGGTGACAGAGTGAGACTCTGTCTCAAAAATTTTTTAAAAAAAAGAGCTTCCCTTGAAAGGAGGGAGGGGATTTGCACTTACAAATAGATGCTTGTTGCTGACACCTGTGGAAGAACACACAGACACACACAGTCACACACACACCTTTCTTCAGCTGCTATTCTACCAGGCCATGCTTTGCAAAGTGGCATCGGCCCACTCTACTCTCCCTTTCTTTGGTAGAGCCCCTTTTATCACACATCTCAGAGGGCCAAGATATTGTTGCAGATGGTAAAACAATCCCCCTTCATTTAACTTGAATTTGTATCAAGTTTTTTGTACAATAGATTTGGGCACAGAGGCAATTAAGTACGGAGATTCTGTATATCTACTTGTATTATATTTAGAACCCTGCTCTTCTTTGGCCTCTAACCACCATATCGTCCTACCACACCACGTTTCCCTGCACAGACATTAAAATCAGGGACTTGTCATAGAACTCCGCTAAGATATGCAATTATGCTCTTAACAGGTAAGACCTAACT
This sequence comes from Cheirogaleus medius, assembly GCA_008086735.1. Lineage (NCBI taxonomy): Eukaryota > Metazoa > Chordata > Mammalia > Primates > Cheirogaleidae > Cheirogaleus > Cheirogaleus medius. The sequence goes on from VBSM01003206.1 coordinate 5,342,377, forward strand.
GATTTCTTCTGTTGGCTGATGGGCTCAAGGCTCAACAATGGTGTCAATCCTCAGTGCCCAGGTGGACCACAGGATGCTTGGGGAGGGGCCGGAGTCTTGATCAGTGATAAGAGTCAGGAGGTTTAATCAAGTGTGGTTACTTTTCTCAGAGGCGGGGACTAATATTTTACTACTCTGTGCTGCTGTTTCCTCTACACGTCAAAGAGGATACTGTCCCCAATTCCTCATAAGGATGTCACAGGGAAGGAAGAATATGAATTCCCTTGGAGGGGGGAAAAGGCGTTATACAAAAATTGGATGCAATTAATCAACTAAAAGTGAGGTTAGAAATAAGAGTTGAGAAGGACAGGTGGGACAGAAAGGACAGAAGGGGACATGTCTATGCAGAACCCACACTCCTCCTTCTAGCCCACACTTTATGTATGTAAACAGCCCCCAGGCTCCTATGAAAGAAACTCAGATAAGGACGTGTGACAGGAGTGTCCACACATTTATACCGGAGGCTTCTTGCAATGTGGCAGTATGGGAGGGAGAACAGACCATGCTGGGAGCCACGGGATGGCTCCAATGCAGAAGTCTAAAGAGTCCAAAAATCCTAAATTCAAACCTGGCTTTCCAGGTCATTAGGAAGATATATTGGTCAAGATAGGAGGATATAGCCTATTTTACATAACAGTTTGTTAGCTTAATTTACAATTTTTAAATATTTAGGCACATGGTTATGGGTATTTATTTACACTCTCGTCAGGGTCCTGCAAATGTTAAAAGTGGGCCTAGACTCCAGGGTCAATTAAGGTTTGGGAAACATTGAGCTAAACACAGTTAATCAGGGTTTCTCGAGCCTTAAATATGAATCATGCATTATGCATATCCAAGAGGGGATTATGCCATATTTCTTTCATTTCAAAATGCCCTTTTTTTCTTTTAACATTTTAACATTTCTGAAATCAGAATACATATTACAATTGTAGTTGGCCAGAAAACAGCTGTGCCTGAACATGCATCGAAACGTGCACTGGGGGTGTCAGTGGAAGGAAATCCCAGCGACAATGTTTTTAAGAAATGTTTTGCTTCCCAAACTCTTGATGACATAAAGGATGATAACCATGCAGAAAAACACAAATATCAAGGACTCAAAGTCAAACAGTGACCCAGAAGAGTCAAACTCACATGAAGAAGTTTAAAGAAACCTAAACAATTTAACTTGCTTAAGTCTTCTTCTTTAGGCATGCACAAGAGTGATTATGACAAAAATCTATATTTACATAAACATTATGAAATTTTCAAGAACTATAAAATAACAATTCTCAATGTAAGAAAGAGTTGTCTCTTGATTTAGTTGGTAGCAGTTTGTCTTCCTTAGTTGAACATAAAGTAATGGTATGTATTTATTTAATGCCATTTTAGATTTTAAGAAATATAATAGTATGCAAAGTTTCCCAGATGTTTTTGAACAGGAAGGCCTGTTTTCCCCCCAAATCATTACATGAGACTTGCTTTTTCTGGAGTATGCTTTGAGAAGGTTGCATTAAGTTAGGGAATAATGAAATGCGAGGGTTAGAAGGAGTTTCAAAGGACCCAAACCCCCTCCTTTTCAAGATAGAAAAAGTGAGGCACTGAAGGAGAAGTGACTTTCCCAAGTTAACACAGCACCTTAATGGCAGATATAAGAACAAAAGCCAGGTACTGTGACTCCTGACATAACATTTTTTATCAACTGAATTCTTCCTGGATTATATCTGCTTATTTCTGACCCAACTAGAATTGGTCAATGAGTGTTCTACTCTTTTGTGTCTTGATAAATTCAAAACTTGTTTACAACTTGTTTGTCAATCATCAAGGCAAACTGAAATGGTTGACAAACACAGAAGATTCATCCAGAGGTCTATAAGCCCACAGATTGAGGACGCTCAATGAACCAGACACAGAATGAACATTAAAAAAACTACACCAAGCATATCATAATCAAATTGCTCAAAGCCAAGATTAAAAAAAAAATCTCAAAAGCAGCCAGAGAAAATGAACATAGGTTAAAAGTACAGAACAAAATATATTGTGCAAACACTAATCAAATGACTTTATTAAGTCATTAATGCAGTGACTTTATTAACATCAGACTAAGTAGACTTCAGATCAGAAACATTACCAGGAATCGCTAATTATATTTCTAGTATCATTACAGATATTACAATATCCATTATCTAACGATAAAAAGGTAAACCATCAAGATCTACCAGTCCTAAATGTATATGCCCAATGACAGACCTTCAAAATATAGGAAGGAAAAATGACAGAACTAAAAAGAGAAATGGACAAATTCATAATTATGGGTGGAGATTTCAACAATTCTCCCTCGGTAGGCAATAGAGTAAGTAGTGAGAAAATCTGTAAGAGTACACATGGATGCACAGAAACGTGTACATAACTCTTTGGAGAAGTCTAATTTGAATCTGGGCTCTGATACTGTAAAGTAATGACGTAGACTCGAGAGGCACTGCTCAGTGCAGGGTAATGTCAAGTGAAGTGGGCATTGCATGTGTCTCAGCTTATGATAAAGAGGTAAAAAATTCACGAATCATTAACCAGCTGCTCCACCTCTGCCCAAAGCATTTAAGAAACTAACAAGAACTTTTACAGGGAATGACTGAAGTATGTGTGGCCCCCTTGGGGACAAAAAAGCCCACTAGGACACAGAAGGGGTGAAAAATTCATACTACTCTTCCTGTATCCTTTACCTCTGAAGAATGCTAAATGTGCGCTAGATAATCCCCATGTGGCAGTTGCACACAATGTGGCCTCCAGCGAATCATGCCTCCTTGTGTCTATATTCATGTATAGCTCCTTCCCACAATGCCTGGCACCCTGGTCATGTGATTTCTTTGGCCAGTGGGACTTCAGCAACATGTCACAGGGAGAGGTTCAAATGGCAGCTGCAAATTGGGGCTCATCCTCTCGCTTGCTGTTTTTGGAACCCAGCTGCAATGTAAAAAAAAAAAAAAAAAAAAAAAAAAAAGGCCCAAGCTAGCCTTCTAGAGACATGTGGCCCAGTTGACGGCCAGAACCAACCACCGGACATATGAGTTAGGCCATTTCACTCAGCCAGCTCCAGTCAAGCAACCAGAAGTGATTCTACAAGAGACCAGAAGAAGCCTAGCCCGCATTGCTCACCCACAGAATTGTACACAATAAAACTGTTCCTTTGAGTTTTGGGGTGGTTTGCTAGGCAGCAAGGGATAACTTGTTATACCCCCAAGCAATCAGCCAGCTTTGCACCAAGAAAGGCAGGAGTAGGAACCATTCCTCCGGTTACTCAAAGGAGAGACAGAAAGTGTCTTATTAAGCATTTTCTAGAAATTCAGAGTGAACCTCTTCTGACGTAGCTCCTCTCTCAGCTCCGCAAATCAATGTTAATAAAACACATGTACTGGAATTCCCCTGATGGCCTTCTAGGCAGAACTTTTTGGTTAGGAAAAGAAAAAGAAACTTAATTTTAAGCTTTAATAATCTTCCAATTAGGTTGTTTCTGCTAATATTAATATTTAATCATGACATTACTGTGACTATTTTAGAATTGAACTGAAATTAAGTAAAAATGTTTGATCATAAATAATTTCATTATTAAAGATAATTTTTGTTATGTATGTTCCTGTGCCTATCTTTTATTAAGTTTACTTTTCATGTTGACATTTTTAAGGGCATAATTGTATGTTTTTGCCCTTAGTAATATTGTTACCATATATTAATTATGGCATCATGCCAGGAACACTAGTAAAGAAATTCTTTAGTTTTTCTACCCTGAGCCAGCAATAGGCTCTCTCTTTCGCAACTAACAAATAGATGATCAATTTTGACTCTAAATTTATTCCCTGAACTATTTTATCTCCTTCCTAGTTTGTGCATCAGCATCATTGCTCTTGATTTATGGAAAAACCAGGACGAATGGGAGTGAGAGGAATGGTTATCTTTGTCCTTTTTTCAGGAGTTTCTTGGACGTCACATGTATCACCAAAAAAGGGTGGCATGGTAGGCAAAATAATAGTCCCCCAGAAATGTCCACACCCTAATCCTGGGAACCTGTAAATACCTTACCTTACAGGGCAAAAGGAACTTTGCAGCTGTAATTAAGGACTTAGAAATGGAGAGATTTTTCTGGATTATCTGGGTGGGTCTGATGTAATCAGGGGTCCTTAAAAGTGGAGGAAGGAGGTGGGAGAAAGAGTCAGGAAAGAAGCGATAGCAACCAAAGCCAGGATGGAGTGATACAATGTGAGAAGAACTCAACCCACCATCTCTGACTTTGAAGACGGAGGAAGGGGCAGCCTCTAGAAGTTGGAAAAGGAGAAGAAACACATTCTCCCTAAAACCTCCACAAAGGAATACATCCCTTGCTAACACCTTGGTTTCAGCCCAGTAAGGTCTGGGTCAGGCTTCTGACCCACAGAATTGTAAAGTAGTAGATTTGTGTTCTTCTAAGGCACTAAGCTTGTGGGAATTTGTTACTGCAGCTATAGGAAACTGATACAGGTGGTATTCCCTATACCACCTCAGTTTGAATCCTGGCAATCCCCTTATGGGTTATGCAACAGAGGGCAAGCTGTTTAACCCCTCTAAGCTTCAATTCTCCAGTCTGTAAAATGAGGATAATAGTGGTTACTTCATAAGATTATTGGGATAATTAAATGAGATAATTTGCATATAAAGCTCTTAGGTCAATGCCTAGCACCTTTTAAGCACTGGTTAAAGGTCCATTATTGTTGTCATTATCAAACCCTGCTGTGGCAGACTGTGCTATTTATTGTTCACATTAACTTGTGTCTTTCCCTGTTAAAGGACCCGCCATCTGCCCTACAGCAAGTGACTTGCAGAGTCTCTCTGGAGGTCGTGAGCACTTCCTGCCCCAACGTCAGGCTTGGTCGTGGGACTTCTTTGCCAATGATCTGTGAGCAGACACGAGCCAAGCCACATTCAAAGAGAAGCTTTTAGCGCAAGTACAGTTTGACTCTGCCTCTTGTTCTTTTCTCTTTGTGATGAGAAAGGCATTTACTAAATTAGGGTTGTACCTTCCACCTGAGTCCTGGCACAGAACCACAGAACTGCAACATGTACGGGAGATATAAATGTTTATTGTCCTAAGTCATTGAGATCTGGGGGTTATTTCTTTTCCCAGTAAAATTTACAAACATGCCCCTTATAGATACTGTTTATAGAGTCTGCCAACTCATACCACACATACACACACACTATCTACAAGAACTACACTTTGGTCACAGCTGCCCTGACCCTCACATTGGCATTATGTGACCACCAGCTCCCTAACCATAGTTAATTCAACCATAGATGAACCCTTGGCCCTACTTGGGCCAAATAGATTCCCTTTCCGAAACTTTGAGATTGTGGCCTAGGAGCAGCTAGAGACAAGCTACGCTTATGCCTAGAATTAAGGAATTGGGGGAGAACAGGAAGTCTTAGGAATTACAACCTAATCATCTTGGACTCTGCAGCTGGAGAATCAGGGAAAGAAGAGTAGAGATGTGAGAAAAAGAAAAGGCTGCCTGAGTCCCTAATGGTTTTCCAATTCCTGGACTTGGTCCACCTTGAGGCCCTTGAAATATGCTCCATGCTATATGCCAGTCTCCTTTCCATAAATCCCTCTTCCTACTGAAAAGCTCAAGTTAGTTTCTGTAACCTTAAAGCAAAAGTATCTTGCCCAAGATGAAGTTCTAGGCAGAAGTATTGCTACTAGAAGGTCTAAATGAAAAGTTCCATTGATGGGAATTCCCACCGCCCTGAAGAATCAGACTACACATCACAGAGGACCCAACCTTCCCCTTTTCCCCATCTGTCTGAGCCCCCATTACAGCCCCTATTGGTACAGAGGACATAACTCTCCACTTGCCACTAACTGAGCTCTTCTGGACAGATGAGCCAGAGAGGCAGAAGATGGTTTCAGTACAATTTGTTCACCATCAAACATATATTAGAGTCTTGCTCTGTTCTGGACCTGATGATAGCAGAAGAAATACAAAGAAAAGAGCATTTCACCCTGCCATTTATGAGCATACAGCTTAGTAGTAGATTAAAGGATAGAAAAGAAGTTCAAAAAAGGGTTGAGGGTAAGAGATTTAGCCCCATCTCTGCCACTACTAACTGTGCATCTTTGGTAAGCCATGCACTGTCTCTATCCTTCAGCCTCCCGACCTACAAAACAAGGGGCTAGATTTAAAATGATCCCTCTAGTCTATTCCATGATGCCCAGCCCACTGACACTATAGCTAAGATCTTACAAGCAAAAATTAGCCATTGCTTTTGGATTGTCAATAATTTCCAAATACAGTATAAGGCTGGCTTCATCAGGATCATGTGGGGAACAGTCTTAAAAATGCATGTGTTTGGAGTCTTAACCTCAGAGTTCTGATTCAGTAGGGCTGGATAGCACGTTGGCTTGTATTGATTCTGATGCAAGGACAGATTTGGAAACCAACATTCTTGGCTATTGTGGATTACCAGGTGGAAATGTCTCAGCCCTCCCTTAAGTGCATAAACAAGCAGGAACATGAGAAGTTGATAAACTGCACATTAATTGTTAATACTTACAGAACAATGCTTACATACCATTGCTATGTGCCTGGCACTGTTCTAAGTGCTTCACATATACTAATTCATTTAATCCTCATAACCCCCTATGAGTTAGGTATTTTATTACCCCCAGAACGATTTCAATCATTTTATTCATTTCTTTCTTAGCAATGGACTTTGATCCATCCTTCCCCATTGGGAAGTGATTTGAATAAATAAATAATTAAAATGAAGTAAAACTTAAAAGAATAAATCATCTTAATTTGAAAGCTAGCAGCCTTATGATGCTGCCTCATACCTACACTCTCTTTGTGACTTTTTATCGGTGTCTACCATGCCTATGATAAACCATGAGAAAAGTGACGAAAACGTGGATTGTACTTCCCAGGGGTGGGATGATCTAAAGCAATGGAGATTTAGTCATGGGTTTATTCTGCCATTGTTCAAGTTGTCAGAGTAATTTGCATATTAGATGAAGTAGCAGAAGTGACCCAATTGGATAATCTTGAAATTTTATTATCAGCTTTGATATCAGACATTTATACCTTGGATAAATTAATAATCTGTAAGCATGGGAGTTTAAACAACAACGCACCCAATTATCTCACATATTTAAGCCTGGAGCTAGGTATTCCTAAGTTATTTCAGCATTGCAACAGGGAATCCACATTCTTTTCATTTTTTCCATCCTTTTACTCCACTATCCTCCATACATAGATTTTCAACCTCCAGTTTATAACTTCGTGACCACAAGATGGCTGCCATGACCCCAGGTATTACATCCTAACATTGCAGCATCCAAAGCAGGGATAGAACTGGCCCTTTTTTATACATCTCTCTCTATAACCATAGAGGGAAAACCCCTACAGAAACAGCATTCCCCTTATGCCTCATTGTGTCACATGGCCACTACTGAATGGTGTCTCCCCAAAATTCATATGCTGAAGTCTTCATTCCCAGTACCTCAGAGTGTGACCTTATGTGGAGAAAAGGTCTTTGCAAAGGTAATAAATTTAAAGTGAGGTCATTAGAGTGGGCTCTCATCCAATAAGACTGATGTTCTTTTATGGAGAGAAAAACTGGACACAGACATGTAGAAAGGGAAGGATGATGTAAAGACACAGGGAGGTGACAGCCGTCTGTAAGCCAAGGAGAGAGGCCTGGAAGAAATCCTTTACTCATGGCCTCAGAAGAAACCAACCATGCTGACACCTTGCTTTTGGACTTCTAGACTCCAGAACTGTGAGATAATAACTCCTTTCTGTTTAAGCCACCTAGTATGTGGAACTTTGATACAGCAACCCTAGCAAACTAATGAAGTCCCCCCTACCTAACTTCAAAAGATACCATGAAAATAAGTATGTAGTCAGCTTCTGTTGTGTGAAACAGATCTATGAGCAAGGACTATGGAAAGGAGAATGTCTGTTGACTGGTTAACCTATGGTGACTGTCCCATCTTTGCAAGTCACAAAAATAGAATCTGGCTAACTTAGAAAGGAATATATTAAGATAACACAAGGAAGAAGTAAGAATTGTTAGGAAGGCTAGACAACCAAGCTCAGAAAAGTACAAGCAGACAGAACTAGGGGCCCAAGTAGCAGGAAAAACATAATCCTCTTTTAATGGCTCCACCACTGTGATGAATGAGCTCCTAATACATTTTCTGCCCTTAAAATGCAAAAGTCCCAAGCCCCAGGAGAGCAGTGACCCACCTTTTGACCGGGGAAGAAGAGGGAATGGCAATCTGATTTAAGCCCAACCAAGACTGCATGGAGCTGGAGACAGGTAATTCTCCAAAAGAAAATCAAGGAAATAATTCTTAAAGAATTCAGAATAAAATCTGGGACACCAAAGAAATTACATGTCTACTCCGCTTGTGGAAGAAAGGCAATGGGTGCAGAAATTGGAGACAAACAGGGCTTCCTTCCAGCTTTGTAGGTTGTTCCATCTCCTGGAGATGCATCCTCAGAGCCAAATTCCAAGTTATTTTAAGCTACCCACAGTTCCCATGCTAAAACTCTCAATCCCTGAGCATGATAATTAATTACCCAGTATCCTTCAGGAATCATTTTCTGATCTCTTCTTCTAGGTCCTCCCTCTCCCCTTTGGATCTTAAGCCCTCAAAGGATGAAATTAAAAAGCAAACACAAAAGCAATGATTTAAATTCAACAGGATCACCCAATTTCTCCAGATTTAGTATCTTTTTCCGTGCAAATAACAAAGAAAAAAATCACTTGAGTCTGTGTCAATGAGATACCAAAATATTTAGTCAATTGGATCAGGTTGGCAAACAGCCCGTCACCCTGGTCAAAGGAGGGGAGAATCTGCCAAATTAGTCGTTTGACTGAATTGACAGGCTGTCTTGGTCAAAAGAAGTCTTTTTATTAAATGTTGACAGATCATAGTATATCAAAAAGAAAATCTACAAAAGCCACTTTTCATCTATGTAAACAGTAAAATCAAGGTGGCATATTGGAAATCTCTAAATACCACTTTGTCAACATAAAAGAGTATAATTCTTTAGATCAGAATAAATTAGGAAAGAAATCCTCCTTTTCAAGTAGAAAAGGATTGAGAGTCTAAATTACCCCAGATAATATCAGTATGATCTCTCCCCACCTCCCCACCATTTCCCACTACTCACGTAGTGACAGCCCTATGTGCTGAGTGAGCACCATGCTAAGCATTCTCCATCTAATATCTTTTTCATTTTTAATAATTTTTTTTTCAAAATATTAGAGGCTACAAATGTTCTTGTTACATGGATGAATTGTTTGATGCTGAAGTCAGGGCTTTTAGTATGCCTGTCACCAGAATAGTGTACATTGTACCCGATAAACAAACACAGCAAAGTCTCAGGGTACAAAAGTTTTTTTCCAATGTCCTTTACACCACTTTATGGCCATGTGTACCAATCATTTAGCTCCCACTTATTAGTGAGTATGTGGTGTTTGTTTTTCCATTCCTGAGATACTTCACTTAGGATAATGTTCTCCAGTTCTATCCAAGTTGCTGCAAATGATGTTATCTCAGACCTTTTTATGGCTGACTAGTACTCCATGGAATATATACACACAACATTTTCTTTATCCACTCATCAATTGATGGGCACTTAAGTTGATTCCATGTCTTTGCAATTGTACTGCAATAAACATTCAGGTACAGGTGTCTTTTTGATAAAATTATTTCTTTTCCTTTAGGTAAATATCCAGTAGTGACATTGCTGGATTGAATGGTAGGTATTTTAGTTCTTTGAGGAATCTCCATACTGTTTTCCATAGAGGTTGTACTAATTTACAGTCCCACCAACAGTGCATAAGCATTCTTTTCTCATCACATCCATTCCAACATCTACCATATTTTTATTTTTAATAATGGCTTCAATCTTGCTACTTGTTATTTGTCTGTGAAGGATTTGTATTTCTTCCTGATTCAGTCTTGGGAGGTTATGTATTTCCAAGAATTTATTCATTTCCTTTAGACTTTGAGTTTGGGTGCATAGAGGTCTTCATATTAGTTATGGATGATATTTTGTACTTCTGTGATATCAGTTGTAATGTCTCCTTTTTCATTTCTGATTGAGCTTATTTGAGTCCTTTTTGTTCTATTTCTGGTTAATCTAGCTATTGGTCTATCAATTTTGTTTATCTTTTCAAAGAAACTTTTTGTTTCATTGATCTTTTGTATCTTTTTTTGGTTTCCATTTCATTTAGTTCTGCTCTGAGCTTTGTCATTTCTTTCCTTCTGCTAGTTTTGAGTTTTGTTTTGTTCTTCTTTTTCTAATTCCTTGTTCTATGACATTAAGTTGTTAATTTGTGATCTCTCTATCTTTTTGATGTAAGCATTTAAGGCTATGAACTTTCCTCTTAGCACTGCTTTTTCTGTATCCCATAGGTTTGTGAAGCTTCTGTCACCTTAGTCATTCAATTTGAAAAATTCTTTGATTTCCGTCTTGATTTCATCAGTAACCCAAGGATCATTCAGTAGAAGGTTGTTTAATTTCCATGTATTTGTATAGTTTTGAAAATTCCTCTTGGAATTGATTTCTAGCTTTATTCCACTGTTGTTTTCTGAGAAGATACATGGTATGACTTCAATTTTTCTAAATTTGCTGAGGCTTGTTGTGCGATCTAACATATGATCTATCTTGGAAAATGTCCCATGTGCTGATGAGAAAATGTATATTCTTCAGTTTTAGTGTAGAACGTTCTGTAAACATCTGTTAGGTCCATTTGTTCTAGGGTCCCATTTAAATCCAGTATTTCTTTGTTGATCTTCTGCCTCAATGATCTGTCTAGTTCTGTCAGTGGAGTGTTGAAGTCCCAGTAGATTATGATGTTGCTCTTTATTTCTTTCTTTAAATCTAGTAGAATTTGCTTTATTAATCTGGGAGCTCCTGTGTTAGGTACATATATTAATAAATTTAGTACTGTTATATCTTCTCTTGAATTGATCCCTTTATCATTATATAATGACCATCTTTGTCTTTTTTTTACCATTGTTGACTTAAAGTCTATTTCATCTGATAAGAGAAAAGTTACTCCTGCTCACGTTGGGTCTCCATTTACATGGAATATTTTTTCCATCCTTTTACTTTGAGTCTATGTGAGTTTAATGGGTTTTGTGGAGACAGCATATATTTAGGGGGTGTTTTTAATTCATTCAGTAAATCTACATCTTTTAAGTGGGGGCATTAAGACTATTCACATTCAATGTCAGTATTGACATGTGAGATATTGTTCTGGTCATCATTTTGATTGCTACCTAGTTGCTTTGTTCTCTCCCCATCTTACTGTTTCATACAAGCTAACAGTTTTAACTTTTGGGTGTTTTTATATGGGTGCATATTGATTGTTCTGTGTCATGTACAGAACACTTTTAAGAATCTCTTATAGGGTAGGTCTAGTGGTGACAAATTCCCTTAGTGTTTGCTTGTCTGGGAAAGCCTTTATTTCTCTTTCATTTATGAAACTTAGTTTTGCAGGATACACAATTCTTGGCTGACAGTTATTCTGTTTAAGGAGACAAAAGATAGGACACCATTCCTTTCTAGTTTGAAAGGTTTCTGTTGAGAAGTCTGCTGTTAGTCTGACAGGTTTTTCTTTGTAAGTTATTTGATGCTTTCACTTCATAGCTCATAGGAGTTCTTCCTTCATGTTGACTTTGGCCAGTATGATGACTATATGCATTGGTGATACCCTTTTTGCAATGAATCTCCTAAGTATTCATTGACCCTTTTGTATCTGGATGTCTAAATCTCCAGCAAGACCAGGGAATTTTTCCTCAATTATTCCCTCAAATATGTTTTACAGGCTTTTGCTTTTTCTTCTTCACCCTCAGGGATGTCTATGATTCTTATATTTAGCTGTTTTACATAATCCCATATTTCTCATAGAGTTTGCTCATTCCTTTTGATTCTTTGTTCTTTATTTTTAACAGACTGGGTTAATTCAAAAGAGTTATCTTCAAGCTCTGAAATTCTTTCTTCTGCTCGGTCTAGTCTATTCTTAAAACTTTACACTGTGTTTTGTATTTCCCTAACTGAAGTTTTCATTTCCAGAAGTTCTATTTGGGGTTTTTTTTTTTTTGTAATATATTTATCTCTTTAGTAAATTTTTCATTCATTTCCTGAATTATTTTTCTGATTTCTTTGAGTTGGTTTTCCATTTTCTCTTGCATCTCATTGAACTTCCTTACAATCCATATTTGAAATTCTTTATCCATCATTTCAGTATTTTCATGTTGTTTGGGATCCATTTTTAGAGAGCTAGTGTGCTACTTTGGGAGATTCCTTTCACTCTGATTTTTCATACTTCCAGAGTTCTTGTGCTGATTCCTTCTAATCTGGAGCAGCTGTCACTTCTTGTTTAGTTATTTCTTTTGTTTAGATGAGATTTTTTTTCTCCTCACTCTTAAGAGTGTGAATGTAGCATATATTGTGTAAGGACCTTTGGCTTTGCTTCTGGGTACTTTGATAGAGGTCTAGGCTCTAGATGAATACCTTGGTTATAGATATCCTTAGTGTGGTGGTTTTCTCAATTGCTACTTATTTGTAAGCTATAGAGGTGGATTACTGTTTGTGTGGGCAGATGCCCTGTCTCTTGTTGACAAGGGAAGATGGAGGTCTTTGAAATCCTTTCTCTTTCCCCAATTCTGTGGTCTTAACAGCATGAGTGAATTATATTGGGATGCCCAGTTTAATCTCTGAGACAATAGGTTGTGCTCATTGGCAAGAGTCAGCTACACCCTCTATGATTGAATCAGCAAATGCTATACTGGGCTGTACAAATTGTCCTCCCTGCCAGTAGGTGGTGCTTGCAGGAAAGAGCCAGCTGCAGTTGTATTTTGGGGGACCTGTGACTGGCTCTGGCCAATTAAGAGAAGCACTCAGATATCTCCGACAGTGGGTGGGGCCCTAGAGTCCCCAGGGTACCTCTTGTGCTCCACCACAGTGGAGCACAAAGGTGGGCACAAGAGCTGTCTTAGTAGGGGTCAAGGATCAGCTCCAAGGCCACTGAGTAAAGTCACCGGGGAGGGGCTGAAGTGGCCCCACCAAGCCAAAAAGTCTGCTTGTGGAGGAGGGGCAGTCTGCAATTCACAGTCTGGCTGTTGGAAGTGGATTTCACTTTTCTCCATTGTCCCTTGCCCTGCAGATTTCCTTCCAGCATCTTGCCACAAGCAGCAGCCCAAACTAGGTGAGCTCACCAGCAATGGTACCACAGGCTGGGAGTTTCCCTGCCCAGGATCCCACCCTAAACTGAAGGCGTAGCTTTCCTTGTGGGGAGGGGTGCCCCACGAATGCAATGAGGCTCAGGCTCACACTGCATTCTCTTTTTAGTTTTGTCCACATGTACCCCTTCTCCTCCTAAGATTAGTTCACAAATATCCCCTCTGTGCCCCCAAGCAACATGATTGACTCCTGGAGGTATGGGATCTGGTCTGCAGAACTGTCCTCTGATTCCCCAAGTTCAATCTCTGATCATGCCAGGTAGAAGCGTGTGGTCCCGAGTTGCCCGTGGAGTGCTCGCGCAGGCTTAATATCCCTCTGCTTCAGGGTATGCCCTGTTCTACTGGAGCAGCCAGGCAGGCAGCACTGGGGAGGGCTGGCAGGTAGGGAGCCCACAGTTCAAGCACCCCTTTGTCTGCTGCTGGTCTTTAAGAGGAAAGGCATGAGCCCCACTCTCTGTGGAATTCTCAGTGTGGTGGGTGAACCAACAGGGGGAAGCAGCCACTCTTGAGAGCTCTGGCTCAATTGTCCCTTGGGGTACCCATGCCAACTCACCCATGTGGGTGGGGGAGGGAGGGAAGCAGGAGGAGAAGAGTCTGAATGGAGGAGAGCTGGCACTCCGGTCCCCTTTGTCCTGAGGAGCCACCTGGTTTGCTGCACTCTCCTCTCTCCTGAAGGCAGCCTGCCTGAATGTCTAAGCTCTGGGATCACACAGATACCCTGGGACCCATTGTCTCCCTATGGCCACCACAGTTGGGGCAGGAGTTGGGAAATGTTTGTGTGGGGACCAGAAGTGAGAGAACTGGAGGGCTTAGCCTCCCTGGGGAGGACAAATGCACACAATGGGTGGAAAAGCAGTACGGCGCCCAGTGCCTCAGCTCTGTGGTGAAGGGCAGTGACCGCAGGGGGCTGGCAGCCCCATGCCCTGTTCTCAAGAAGCTCCCAGTTCACTGGCAGTAGCAGTTTTTCAGCTTGTGTGGGCAGACAAGCTGCCCGACAGTTCAGGAGCCTGCAGTCTGCCAGTGGTGTGAAGCAAGGAAAAGCAAACACTCCCATCTACCCTTACCACAGGCTCCAAATTCCTCAGGGTTGATCTCTGCCAAAATCTTGCTCCTTCTTGTTCTGCACTGCAACTTCTTACTGTGGAATCTCTGGTAGGTTCTGGCACTGCTGCCTCAAAATTACACCTGGGCTATGTTTTTGGTTTTTATTTTTTTTAATCAAAAACTTTTCCTTGATGGTGGAGCAAGATGGCAGATGAGAAACACCACCAGACAGAGTGTCTCTGCAGAAAAGACAGCTTCTAGAAGATATTAGAAGAAAGAAGCAAGCAGATGACCATACATCGGACGGGGGTCAGAAGGAGAGGTACTGGAAACTACAGGAGACTCCACGGGAGGAGGTTGCGGAGGTGAACTGGGAGGAAAGACCTCCTGAGCAGCTTGGAGACCAGCAACAAGGGTAGGTGGAGCAGTTAACTTCCCCTCCCTTGCATCTCGGACTGCTGGTGGGCTCCCCAGCGGTTGGAGAGACCTGCGGACACCAGTCCAGAGATAGCCGCCACCAGTGAGCGGTGAGCCTGTAGTGCAGCACCAGGCTCCCAACTCCCTCAGGGCCCCTCCGTGCACACAGACCCAACCGCGCAGCAGGCGCCATATTGCTGCACTCTCCCCTCCTCTGTCCCTTCCGCAGCTACCAAGAGGGACAATATAGCCACCAGCCAGAGGCATCTCCATCTTCCCTTTTAGGGCCCTACAGCTGACTGAGGGGTACTCAGACAGGGAGCTCCCTACCCTCCAGCCCTCCCAGGTGCTGCTGGCCTGATGATTCCAGGAGAACGGGGCAGACCCTGAGGCTGAGAGACAACAACCCAGCCTGGGCTCCCCGTGGGTGAATTAGGACTGGCACTCCTCTCCCTGGTGGGGTCAGGGATTGAACTCCGGGGCCCAGAGGTCAGACCCGCGGACCAGATCCTGCACACCCAGGTCTTGCATTGCCCGGGGCACAAAAGGGGTATTCAGAAGGAGCCTACTAAGGTGTGTGTGCCTTCAGGGGCAGATCAGCTTGCTTGAGGGCAACCCTGCTCCCAAAGGGGGGCCGTGTGCCCAGTCCAGGCAGCAACCCAGCGCAGGGAACCTCCTGGCCCGCATCACAGCCAGGGGAGACCTGGTGGCGTGACGTCTGGCCTGCTGGCAGAGGCCCAGGAGAAGCTGCGGAGTGGGGGAGGATGGAAAGGAGCGGAACCTGCTCCAGACTGCAGGTCTCAGACAGCCCCACCCCCACACGCAGACTTTCTGACTGAGTGGGGCCATCCCAGCCCCTCCCTGACAGCTTTTCCAGGAAGCAGAGAACAGGACTTTGGACCCTGCTAACAGCATTTGTGGTGCTCGAGGGCAGGCTTACCCAACCCAGCTCCGCCCAGACTCACTCCTAGACCAGCCCTCACTGAAGTGGAGAATAAGGACACACCTGGAAGTCCTGGGGCCCCACCCACCACCTGAGGCACTAGATTGCCTCTCCAGAGGAACAAGAGCTGGTTATACGACCCCAAAACAACAGTGTAGCTTTCTTCTCTGAGCAAGCGCCACCTACTGACAGGGAGGACATTCTGCACACCATTTTTATGGCATCTACTGACTCATCATACAGCATGTGGTCGAATCTCACCCACAAACACCACCTACTGGCTCAGAGACTAAACAGGGCGTGTCATTATCCAAACTAAAACCTAAAGGTAAGAAGCAACAACTGATCCAGATGTGAAGAAATCAGCGAAGGAACTCTGGAAATATGAAGACCCAAATGGAAAGCACACCACCAAAGAGGAACCCCTGCCCCTTAGAAATGGAGAGCAACCAAAATCAGACCACTAAAATGACAGAAGAAGAATTTCGAGCATGGATCGTAAGAAAATTCAACGACTTGCAAGAACAACTGGATAACCAACACAAAGAAAATGCAAAGAGATTCCAGGACCTGGAACACAAATTCACTGAAGAAGTTGAAACAATGAAGAAAACTCTAACTGAACTCCTGGAAATGAAGAATCAATTCAGGGAACTACAAAAGACAGTAGAAAGCCTCAAGAACAGAGTAGATCAAACAGAAGAAAGAATCTCAGATTGAAGATAACACCATCCAATTAAATAAATCAGTCACAGAGATAGAGCAAAGAAACAAGAGAAAAGAGTAAAGCCTACAAGAGATGTGGGACTATGTGAAGAAACCTAATGTGAGGGTTATAGGGTTACCCAAAGGGGAAGAAGAAAACACTCAAGGATTGGATAAGCTATTTGAAGATATAATAGAGGAAATTTCCCAGGCTTTGGTAAAAATCTTGATATACAAGTTCAAGAAGCTCAAAGGACCCCTGGGAGATTCAATGCAAACAGGAAGACATCACAACATGCAGTCATCAGACTGAACAAGATATCAATTAAAGAAGCTCTTCTACTAGCTGTAAGAGGAAAGTAGCAAGTAACATACAAAGGAAAGCCAATCCGAATAACGCCAGACTTCTCTACTGAAACTTTACAAGCAAGGAAAGACTGGGCCCCCATTCTCACACTTCTGAAACAGAATAATGCCCAACCTAGAAGCTTATTCCCTGCAAAACTAAGTTTTGTATGCGAAGGAGAAATCAAGACATTCTCAGATATGCAAAGACTGAGGGAATTCACCAAGACAAGACCAGCCCTCCAAGAAGTACTCAAAACAGTGTTACCCACGGATCAGCACAATAAACACTCACGAATGTAAATCTACTCAAAAGCTAAAGATAAAAGCCCAGATACCACAATGGCTCAAGAGAGAAAACAAACAACAAAGTTCAATCCAACATAATGAACAGAAATCTGCCCCACCTGTAAGTTATCTCAATAAATGTGAATGGCTTGAACTCCCCACTCAAGAGACATAGG
>VBSM01003206.1:5359700-5395345 GCA_008086735.1 Cheirogaleus medius
CTGTCTCTCCACATCCTCGCCAGCATTTGTTGTTTTGGGATTTCTTGATATAGTGG
The DNA here is from genome assembly GCA_008086735.1 of Cheirogaleus medius. Lineage (NCBI taxonomy): Eukaryota > Metazoa > Chordata > Mammalia > Primates > Cheirogaleidae > Cheirogaleus > Cheirogaleus medius. The sequence continues at coordinate 5,359,757 of VBSM01003206.1, forward strand.
CCTTGCCTTTCTTTTTAGGCTCAATGTCATAGAGTCCAATAAGGTCTACCCCAGTCTTCCTAACACTCTGTTTGCCATGTGCAACGTGGGTTCCCACTTCAGCTGCACAGTCTATGTTTTAGAAAGAACTTCCACACAATACTGTCTGACCCAGGATGTCCAATACTGCCTTATTTTATTTAGCTCAGGCACCTGGGGCTCTTTCTATAAGCACAATGGTAAGATTTTCATTGTATTGTCATTGACTTTTGTCTTATATTTATGACCATGTCTTCAATTTCTCCTTGAATTTAGAAAACTAGAGTAGTTTGAAAGACACCACAGCTGGCTACTAAGTGGATTGTCTCCTGCCATTTCTTGATGGCTTCTTGCCTTTTAGTTATCCCAGCTTCAATTTCTTCTTTGTGCAGTGTGTCCAAAGCCCAAGGGTGATCGCAGAACATGAAGAAATGGTTTCTAGTTAACCTTTTTCTTCAGGGATAAGAGCTCAAGGGTATATAGAACCCTTCATAGCACATAGACAATTTTTATTGTTTGCCTTAGGATTGTGACAAAAATTAATACAAAGAAGGAATGAACTTCCCACAGTCCATTCTAGTGAGACACAAAATTATTTTGAACAACTGCTTCAAAGCCTGAATCAATTTCTCTAAATTCTAGAACGTCTATTTTTCAACAGTTATCTCTTAGACAAATGTTATATAATTAAGCTAAACTCCAGGGTAAGGCCCAGAAGGAAAAGAAATCGTGGGAGAAATGAGGTTTGGGGATGTGGGATTCTCCTTAAAAAAAAAGAAAAAGAAGAAACCTTCACACAAGAGTGGCCAATCTTCTTGCCTTTAATCTTACCCATCTCTACTCTTAAAACTTGAAAATATTTTGTATTTCCTATAATTCTTTTTTCCTCTGAATTCATATCCACATTCCATGACAAGGGACAAGTGGAGATATAAAACTTGCTCACAGAGTCATCTGTCCCAAATACATCCCGGGTGGCTCCCCAGGTTCGTCCGTATCATGTTAGCAACGTTGGAAGCTTAGTCTCTAGAAAGAGAACCATTAAAGCCCCAATAATTTCTTGATTCTAAACAGTATTTCTTTCACTTCTCCCCCCCAAAAAAATTTTATTTGTAGATGATACGATTTATAATCCATGGCAATTAAAAGAAATAATCAATCCTCCAGACTCCTAGTCCAGAGGACTCTTGTTTTATTGTGGGCAATGGGAAGCCATTGGAAGACCTCAAGCAGGAGAGTGATGTGAACTGATTTGGGATTTTGGTGCTTTTTTCCCCAGCTTTACTGAGGTATGATTAACAAAAATTGCATCTAATTAGGTTTAATAGAGCACTCTGGCTTCTAAGTGGAGAGAAGTGTCACAAAGAAACGAAAAATGGAAGAGGGAAGTTGAGGTACTTATCCAAGGTTCCTACGTGGGGTGATGGACATACGGGGCTGCAACCAACAGAGAGGAGAATCCTGGTGGAGAGAAGGCTTGGGAAGGGGGTGAGGTCAATTTGAACTCAATTTGACGTCCCATTGGGGCATCTAAGACCACATGCTGCACATCTTGGGGGGTACCAAGCACACTGCGTTTTGTGTGACAGCAGCCCAGCAGCGCAGGATAAAATGGCAAAATGAGCAGCACTTCCTACGTTGTGCAACTTGTCAGCCCATAATATTCTTCCTCCTCTGAGCCTACATTCTAGCGAGAGGAGATGGACAGTAGGCGAGCAAGATGCTTTCAGCTGGTGTTTGATGCTATAAGGAAAATAAACTCTCAACTGCATAGCTGTCGGCCATTTATGGTGCTGCCAGCAGTGCCTGACTGTGTGGCTGGGGCAGTCTGGTGCTCACTCCTAGGACCTACTTGGTTAAAGGAGGCACATGGAGAGTGGTAACTTGCAGGTAGATAACAATGCTAACGTTTATTGGCCCCTATTATGTGCCAGGCACAAGGATAAGTTCATTTATTAGTTCCAACAACAATCCTATGAGACATGTGTCATGATTATCCTCATTTTAGCAATGGGAAAACTTAGGCACAGAGCTGTTGAGTAACTTGCAAAAGGACACACAGCTGGGAAGGGGCAAAGATGAGATTCAAGACCAGGGTTAACTGCGGAACTGGCTCTTGTACACACTCGGCTACACAGCTCTCAGTTACTTGCTGACAGTCTGTCTGAAAGGGGTCCGTGTCACCCTCACCCCCTGGCCAGGCCCCAGTATTACCCAAGAGAAAAAGCCCACCTTGTCAAGGCCTACGCTTTTTGCCAATAAGTAGCTAGAACTGTTGGATTGTCTGTAGCATTTAGAAAACCCCATGCCTGAATCTATGTTCAGACTTTTTACACAGAGGAAATATGGACATTTTCCTTTAATAATGCTACAGAGAAATAATGAAATGGTAGCATTACAAAAACATAATTAGGTCTTCAGAAAAAAAAATCTCCACTGGAGTCCTATAAAAAGACCACAGGTGTTCGTCATTATTTTTTATTTAGCAGACAGTTTTAGCCATTGTTTGTTTTTTCCCCTATTTATTAAGTTCTGGTATTTTAGGATGATTTGTGTATAATAATAACAATAATTTCCTGTTTGCCTGTCAGTTGCGAGCCGCTTTAATTACAGATATTCATTTTCAGAAGTTAACTTGGTAAACACACTCATTTGTTATGTTCCCTGTTCATTAAATCAGTTAGCACAGCTAGTAACTATGTTAAGTATTTTGCTGTCGGGTTTCAGCAATGTATCTTCATCGGCTTCCAATACGATTTCTCACAGAGGCAGACACAGACTTCTGAGACATCTCCCTTCCGTTGGATTGGAGATGCCAAGTCTTCCATCTCTGCCAGGCCACTGCACTAGGCCAATGAAGGCGTCCACTCAAGGCTTTGTATATCACAGTCAAAATCACTAATTCAGACTAAAGTGCAGTACTTGGTTACCAGAGTCAACATATGGGATAAAGGAAGAGAAACACCCTGATGAAGGAGGATTTGAGTCGATGTGTTTGGAGCATACCTGACCAACAACCCTGTCCTTGGACAGCCCCCCACCACCTGCCCTGCAGGGACAGCCTAGGTGACCATGGCTACACCAGATGATCTCAACCTCTGGCATCAGAGGTCATCAGTTGTCTCACTCAAGCATTTGAAGGAGAGATGTAAAGTTCAGAGAGAATCAGGGCTGAGTGTCTGAACCATAGCAGTCCCAAACCACACACAAGCTAAAGAGAATAATGAAGCATCCACTCCTCAGCAATGAGAGAACATGCAACCAGAAAAGAAAAAGCAGAGGGAAAGAAGATCACCTGAAGATACTGCAGCTCCCAAGAAGCCCAGCTGCTTGCTTCTTTGAGACTTCCATTCATCTTCACAATAAACCAGCTACTTAGCTAATTCAGTAGGTCTCTGTTACCAAACACACTCTGAGCAACACATTTTTTATCATGGTGACTGGGATGATAGTGGTTCCACTAAAAGAGTCACATCTAGTAAATTCTAATTTTTCTAGAAAGGAGCCATAGATGCTGGGACTAGGTCATCAGTCATCAGTCACCTGTTGATTAGATGTTTCATTCAAAGTTTTCCTTCAGTGGAGACTATGATCATTGCAGACAGGACAAATCAAAACAAAGGGAAATACAAGGTTATAAGTTGCCAGTAGCTAAGTCACAAGGCTCAAGAGAAAGTAATTCTTCTGGTGTGTGAGTCAGGATGGAGGAACTTGTGTCAAGGTGCTCAAGAGTAGATATTCAAGACAGAATAAAAGTTGAATGAGTTTCCCCTGGTAGGTTCTTTATAATTTCCCTGCTTTATCTCTTTTGTGACCTTGCTAAACTTTGTACAAAGAGAAAGATCCATTGATTGTAACTGGACAGCAATGATGAGAAGCAGAATGAGAGGAAGGTCTGATGTGAGCGTGGGGCAATTGGGGAAGATGATATTTAGTCATGTTGAGTTTAAGGTGGGTCATCCAGGTGGATATCTCAGACCCTGAGGGGTACATTAAATCATCAGAGGGTGAAAGCCACCACATTTAATGAATCTAAACCAATCTGATAAGGATTATCCGAAAGCCCCCCAAACTAATCGCACACTATTTTCTCCGTGATACGTTGCTCTACATTGCCTTCCTTTGCATTTTCAAGCCCTCCTTGCTTGGCTCCTCATCTGCTCATTACATACCCATCTTTTGATTTCTCCTGTGGGTCTCAGTTATTCTTGGACTTCATCTCTTTCCAGCCCTCATAAATCCCTAGGTCGATGCTGGAAATACATGCTGAAATTCATGAGAGAGCTTAGGGTCTCCTGCTCCACCGGAGGTAAGGATGGAACACCACCTAAACCACAGGGTCGTGGAGGTGCAAGGTTGTAGAGAAGGAATTTTTGCACCAAGGCCCCCAAAGGAGGTGGGTGATGATATAGGACCCAGAGTTATGTGAAGAGTAAAAGTCTTAGAAGACAATGAAACTTGAAAGGAAGGAGAAATGTTGAGGTAGAGCAGAGGAGTGATAAGGAATCTCCTTCATAAGAGGTCCCTTTATCTTCTCTGTAAAGTAGAAGTGGGCTGCAAGTAAATGACTCAGAGATAGAATTACAGGCATAAATGGGGGATAAATATTTGGAGACTGGTGATGCCTGTGTACTTTTGAGACTTGCTTTCTTAAGCAAATAGAATCATTCCTGCACGGGAGGGCTGTAGATTTTGCCCACTCAGCTTCCATTCTCCTCCTCTGATAACAGCACCTAATTTTCACCTGGAACCTCCAATGGACACAGTCTTAGTGGGACTGTCAACCAAAGTGTCCCACCCTCCCCTGCCCAAGGTGTGGGTGCCTGACTCAAGCTAGACCAATCAGAGGTCTCTCCCTGGAATTTGAATCTTGAGCACAGTAACACAAAGACTGAAAACACTTGGTTCTGATTCCTTCTGATGGTGGCTCCCAGAAGGGACTTACTTCCCTTTAGTTCCTGCTTTCCAAAGCCAAGGAGCATTCTGATGACAGCCCTTTCGGAAGTCGGGTTCTCAGACTCTTCTTTGAATTTTGTGAACCAGTGCATATCCTTTCAAGAAGTTCCTTTGTTGTTTATATTTGTCAGAGCCAGGTTCTGTTGCTTATAACTCAAAAACCCCAACTAAGGCATGAGTAGCGTTAAATAAAAAGTGAGACATTATGGGAAGAATTAAAAATCCCCAAACCAGGGTTCCACTCCCAGCATTGCCACTGCCACTAAGACACTGGGCATGTTTGAGCAAATCCCTCAAACTCATTAAGCTGCATTTCTCGCGTCTGTAGAAGAGGTGGAAGGAGAAGCTGCTAAGATCCTTTTCTATCTTCACAGATCATTTTTCCCCTTATCACTTATTTTAAACAGTCTCTAGTTTCCATTCACTGCCATCTACCATCAAAGGACTTTAAGTCAAGCAAAGAAAAGAAACACATCATATTCCATTCTCATGCATAAAAAGAATTCCAAATCTCATGTATAGGCCAATTTTGTTAAGCAATAGAAGTTTAATATGATTTCATTATTTTTTCATTCTTTCATTTGGCATCTGCTAAGTGCTTCTTGCACAGATTTCTCTTCCTTCAGGGGATAAGAAAGGAAGTCAGGACTCGATCTCTGTCCTCAAGAAGCTTGAAATTTCACAGAGGAGATACATGAAATCCCTCGAAAATATTTCCAGGAGGTCCGGAACCACATATGCAGCACCTAGCAGGTGCCAAGTATATGGTAGGTGCTTAATATTTCTTGATTGAATGAAATACAATACCACCATGGAGTCTATAATCTTAAGAATTCAGAATGATGAAAAGAAGATAAATATTTATCATGCAACTACTATGCACTTCTACTAAATAGAAATTTGACATAGACTTCAATTCTGAAAATGTTGCTCAAAATAGATCAATTGAAGGGTGATTATTTTCATTTCAAAAAAAAACATTCCTACCTTAAGAAAATTTATTTAAAGAGTCTAACACATTTAAAATAGATTTTTCCTTGTGTGGAAGGTTAGGAATATTGCTATATTAAATTAGGGTAAACCTGAACTTAACATGCCACGACGTACCTCCACCCAAAAACTTTGGCCTGTCCCTGGGATGCCAGTGGAACAGCATTTGACATGCAGCAGCGTTAGGCAAATGAAGTTGTTAAGGCTGCAGGCCACTGGCCAGAGCTGTCTACACATAGAGGTCTGAGTAACACAGGGGACTCTTGATTCTGGAGGTGAAGTTCACCCTGAAGATCACGATCCATCAGGGAGTAAGAGAGCCTTCTGGTATGGCCAAGTGGACGAGACTCAGGAAAACCTGCACAGGGAATGCAATAAAATTAAAATGCAATGGGGGTGAACTGCTGTGGCAGCGAGCGTAACCTTCTTGGTGTCTTTAGCAGTGTTAATGGATCTACTTATGGCACAGATGGTGGTTTTCAGAAAAGTCATTTTTTCTCTAACAAATTCATGACTAAACTAAAAAGACCACTATCAACTTCATTATGCTTTCCAATTGACTTGCTTTAAGGGTTATTCTTTTATTATAGCTCTTAAGATCCCATTTCTTTTTTAAAGTACTTCTTTTAATACCAATTTTCACAGCACTAAGAAATTTAACACTCTTCAGTGGTTATATTAATGGCAAGGAACTGTCGCAGGCGGGAGAGTGGCATGAAAGACGCTGCTGTTGGTCATTTGTTATCTTCTCTACCACGAACTAGGGACCTGGGTCCCAGGGGGTGACAGTCAGATTGCCACTGAGGACGGTGGTAATGAGAGACAACTGATGCCAAGCCTCCTTGGGGAAAACATTCTTCCACCCTACAGTCCGAGAGTCCACATTCCACATTACTCTTTTCCAGCGTGATTCTACTTCAGGCCTCTGCTACCCAACTGTGCCAGTTAGCTTTTGCGAGTGACCCGCAGACCTAATTAATTGCACAAACAAATCCACAAGCATTTTACAAACATCATCACTAGTAATTGTAAACACAAAGATGAAACAGAGTTTGTACAACATGGGATAAGCCAGAGTGCTGTACCATGAGGCAGCCAAACAATTAGATTTTTTTCTAAGTGATGTTGACTTGGAGGAAGATCAGATTTCACAGGAAGGAAGAGACTTATTGTGATATTATTTATAAAAGTAAAAACCAGGATGAATTTCCCAGCCATAGGGAAACAGTTAACCATATCTGCTCAGCTATTTAAAAAAAAAGGAATAACCCTTAAAAGAATAGAACCCTAGAACCCACTAGAATCCACTAGAACCTTAAAGCATATTAGAAAGAATATTCACAAATATGGAGCATCATTATAATGTTAAAAGAAAACCCAATACGTAAAATATCTATGAACAAGATAATACAACTATATAAGACACTTGACATATAGGAAAAGTTCTAGTAGAAATGCATTAAGGTGCCACCAACAGTTGTTCTATGGTGGGGAGATTACATGCTCATGCGCTTCCATTTTTCTACTTTCCAATCTTATTTCAATGTGTTTATGTAAATTCTTAATAAAGAAAATTTAATATTTTATCTCATGTGAAGAAAAGACAGTGACAATTCACACAGAGATTCCGTGGTAGAAAACTTTTTTTAGGGATTTGAATTGTGTTTGAAGGCCCCCTAGGGTGTGGCTTTTGAACTATTGATAAGCTTACCTTGAGAAATCACGTGATCAGAGCAAAGGTCACATGGTCCAACCCTTCCACTTTACAGACCCAAAAACTGAGGTTCAGAGGTTCAGAGGTTCATCTCCCGAGCCCTAGGAAGACACCCTTTCCTTCCTCCAGCTCCTGCACCTCTCAACCAGATCATTCCTTTCAAGACAAATCTTTCCCATGGCAGAAATCTCCAAGGCTAAAGTCTAAATTAAAATTTAGACCCCACTTAAATCAGGCATAATCGAACTGTTTTGCTCTCTTTTGTTATTAGGTTCCAAAACAATCTCAATTTCTGCCACTATGTTAGCTATAAGGAGACGATTACTCATAATTCTTAATTTATGAAAGAACCAACATGGCCTCCAAAGCCCTTTTATTTTGAGGCCCCTCCTGGACCATGGGGTGCTGTGTGATGGAGGTACTACAGGGACACAAGGGACACAAGGGACTACAGTTGTGAGCTCTTGTATCCCTGCGTGGCTGAGAAAATTCTAGAATCTGCCTTTGCTGTGCTTCCCCATGGCATAGGCTACGCCCAGTACAGATGCTCCAGCCACACAGGGACACACAGAGAATTATCTAGAAAACAGAACGTTGACTCGAGCACTCTAAAAAATTGGCTTTTTAAACTAATCCTACCTGGAGGGGAGGCGGGAACTAACATATCAGAATATCTGAGGGAAATGAAAGTGCTTTTCAATGAAAGGTTGACTTTTTTTGAGAAAGTTTTCTTCCCTCCTTTCCTCAGAGACATTTTTCCCCCTTGGAAATGGACAGCAATTATTTTTTATTCAACCTGTCTTTAATTTTTATCTCATGTGAAGAAAGAACAGTGCTCAGTCACACAGAGGTTTTAATGACAGTAAAAATGGTCTCATGATTGATCATTTCACATCACGCATTCTACTGGGAGCACTTGCAGATCGCCAGCGTGGGAGGGCCTCTCTCAGCACACGTGGGGGCAGGCCTCAAGGGCTTTGTGTATGGGGGGTAGTCTTTGAACAAAAAAAAAACACCACGAACAAAGGGCCACAATTAGAGGCACCTTCAGAGATGGGAGAAATAAAGACTCAGAATGTGAAATATTTGAGCACTTTTGAATGTACTTTAAACTTTTAAACTCTCCCATCATTTCTCAAATCCTGACTTTTAATGAGGAACACTGCAGATAGAGAGACACCAAAAAGAATATGAATGAACAATCAGGAGAGTCCTTAAAAATCAGAAACATTTGAAAGAAGCGACATATATCTGTGATTCAACCTTTACGTTAACATAACGTTGAACTATAAGATGAAAATTGTTCTTTGTCTCAATGTGCAAAGTTTCTCGCTAAGTTATACTTAATGCAGTATTTATCTCGTTTCAATTTTGATTTCCCAAGACAGTGTTCTCTGCAGCAGAGTCTGAGGTAGGATGGAGCATCATGTACCCTCTTGAAAGGTGTTACTTTCTTTCTGTGGTCTTCCAGATTGCATGGGGGCTGATTTATACTCATACTCCAAACCTCCCAATAAAATACCCACAAAAGTCCTAGCGTGTCTACAACATTGTAAACTAATGATTAGGAAAAAAATAAATAAAGACCCAATGACAGGGGGAATTGATTCTTGCTGTATCATTAAGTGAGACTGATTTAGAAACATACATATAATCTCTGACCCAGAAGAAGACAGCTCCAAAGAAGGTAAGAGAAATTTTTAACTCCCCCTTCACTTCACTATCTACGGCCCAACTCTATGACCCAAAGGTTGAACTGATAGACAAACAGTCAGCCATTTCTCTGTCCCCAGCATGCCCAAACCAAGCCCCAACCTTCTCTCCATCAGCTTTTGTCTCCATCCATTTGGAACATCAAATTCCAAAAAATAACATGGCATGGCCGAATGTAGAGGGGTTGAGCAAAGGTGGTTTTGCACCTGGAGGTACGTTGTCTTCATAGGAATAGCACAAGAAACAGGATGGGGACCAAAAAGTGCTGGGAGCCATGGAAGGTATTGGAGAGAGGGTAGTTTTTTTACTTCATACATTACTCACAATATTGAGAATGATCTGTGACTCTTAATTTTAAATCCACATCATTTGTAAAACAGACAAAAATAACATATAGCCCAGTGGACAATATGCAACTGATTTGTTTTCATTAAAACATGTAGGTAACATACCTGTGAGCACACATATGCATGCATGCTTGCACACACACACCCTCTGTTTCAACTAAATCCTTATCATATGAAGGTGAAGGTAAAGTCCTAGCTCTGAAAGCATTAGAGGTGATATTGGATCCTTAGGAAATACAGAAGCCCGAAGAAACAACAAAAGCATCAGTCAGAGCTGAGTGCTTAGAAAGGGTTTAAAACATTCCTCTAATCTCAACTGATAAAAATTAAATTCTAGAAAGTGTCAGAGGCCTTCAGCACTTATCCTTAAATAATTGTTTAGTAACTCACTTTGGCTACCTCAACAGGAATTTCCCAAAAGTGACAAAATGGTTTTAACCATTATCATTTGGCTTCACTTCCTCAACTTAAGAGAGGAATGTGATAATGACATTTCATGAAAGACTACAAGTAAGAGAAGATATTAAAATATCTCAGATGGTCTGCCTGGAACATTCTCTAAGGCCAAGAGGAAGTCATATGCATTTATTTTACTGCTGACATGGCAAATTTGAGAAGGGCAGGGGAAGGATCGTGTTAAATGAACGCCTTCACTTCTGCTGTATTGACATTTCCCTGCATGACCTAAACAAACTCGCAGGCTTGGAGAAAGAAGTTCTTCCTCAGATCTCATTTTGTAGGTAGATATCTAAAGGCAGGCAAGCTAGTGTACAGCCCTAGATATTGTAGAGTCTCAATTGCCTAACATGTCTGACTTTGTGCTTTTAAAATATAAGAGTATAAAAGTCTATAGGAGGATCATTGCTTCAATGGAAGAATATGGTTCAAGAAACCCAAATCAGTTATTCTTTGGGAGACTTTTACATAAGAACTGTCTTATGCAACTTATACAAGTTCTAGAATAGCCATTGTTAGGAGTGCTACACGTTTTCTAAAACTAAACTACTACTAGGAACATAAAGTTACAAACTGGGTATTTATTTTACTGAGACATCTTCTCTTAACCACGGTCCAGAAATTTTCCACTACAAGAAAAGTGTGGATTCTGAAGGAAAGTTCATCAAACTACATTCAACCAAAATATATGGACTCTCTAGTAGACACTGAAAGGAAAGAATTGTAGAGTTTTCAGGGACATGATATAGAAATCCTGTTTCATAAGTTTCCAAAAGAATTCAAAAAAAAAAAAAAACTAAACACAACCTTTGAGGATCTCATGAATAGTCATAGTAACATGTACCTCCTGTGAGTGGCACTGGAAAGCCACACCATCCAATAAACTTATCCCCCTAGAGATTCCCTACAGCAGGTCCCCAACCTATAGTGAGGTGTATAATTATTTCATTATATATTACAATGTAATAACAATAGAAATAAAGTGCACCATAAATGTAATGTGCTTGAATCATCCTGAACCCATCCTCCCTGGTCAATGGAAAAAATCGTCTTCCATGGAAACGGTCCCTGGTGCCAAAAATGTTGGGGACGGCTGCTCTACAGCATTTGACACAGGTGACCACTCCCACTATGTCATAAGCCTTCTCTTGGCTCCAGTGACATCACATTCGGCTGATTTCCCTCTAACTTCAAGAGCCACTATTTCTCGATATTTTTCTCAAGGCCGTCTCTAAATGCCGGCACAACACAGGAAGTTGAAGCTCAAGAGCTTTCTCTTCTCCGTCTACAAACTCTCTGTAGGTGATTTATTTATTTATTTTGCTTAGTCTCATGGCTTTAAATACTCTCTACATACAGACCTCTCACCTGAGCCGCCAGCTCTGGGTCCATCTGCCCATTTGGCAACAGGTGCTGCCCACATCCCCGTCTTGCCGTGCCTCCAACTGCCAATGCCATGTCCCCTCACCTAAGGCCTGTCTCTGACTGCTAGAGGCCACCACCTGCACACACAGCAGGCAGAAGGTGCCAGGAAACTCATTTCCCCTCCAGAACAGCCTTCACTCAATGGCTGCAGAGAGTCAACAGATTAAGAAACCCAGCTTCCTCGCCACGCAGGTGGCATAGCACTGAGGTGCATGCTCTATACCGACTCCCAGAGTCCCCTGGGGGGATTAGCTCCAGTTGCACTTAGTGGTGTTAATAACTTGCTTGATTGCGTACCCGGGATTGGCTGCCTTCCCCTCACTGCCTCATCTTCCCTGTCCCAGACCCGTGTTTCTTGGGACCGCTTCCCAAATAATCTAATTGCACCGAAATCCTCATCTCAGGATCTTCTGAGGAAACTCAAACTGAGGCAGCATCACTACACATACATATTATAATCCCTCCCCGCCTGTTCCTTCCTCCATGTCTCTCCCATTGCAGAAAATAGCACTGCTATTTACTATTTATCCAATTTCTCAAATAAAAAACTAGGAGCTATCCCTGATGTCTTAATCCACTCAAGCTGCTATAACAAAAATAACATAGTCTGGGTAGCTTAAGCAACAGAAGTTTATTTCTCACAGTTCTGGGGGCTGGAAGTCCAAGATCAAGGTGCTGGCCAATTTGGTTCTGAGTGAGGGTCCCTTCCTGGTTTGCAGACAGCTGTCTTCTCACTGTGTCTCCACGTGGTAGAGAGAGTGAGCTCTAGTGTCTTTCTCTTCATATATGGACGCTAATCCCATCACGGGTGCTCCACCCTCATGACCTCATCTAAACATAATCACCTCCCAAGGCCCCACCTCCTAACACCATCACACTGGGGATTAGGGTTTCAACATATGAACTTGGGCAAACACAAACATGCAATCCTTAACACTTGATTTTTCCCTTTCCATCCATTTCCACATCCAAGTCCTATCTCTTGATCTGCCTCTAATACACCCCATGTTCTTCCCACTTTCTGCTCTGGTCCTATCATCCATTGGCTTTTGTCTGAACTACAGAAACAGCCCCCCATCTGGCTTCCCTGCCTCTATATCCAGATTATATTCTCCACAAGGCATCCAGAGGGATCTTATAAAAACCTAAATCAGATTCTTTGCTTAAAATATCACAATGGTTTTCCATTACACTTTGAGCAAAATATAAACCAATGTCCTCTAGGCCTCTCTCAATCTAGTCCCTGCCTACCTCTGTGACTCTGCCCTTGCTCATGAGAACCCAGGCCTTCTTGTCTCCCTCAGGGATGCCAAGCTCAGGCCTAACTTAGGATCTGGGGTTGGGCTTCCCTCTACCCAAGATGCTCTGCCCACAGGTATTTCCATGGCACAACCTTTGCTGTTTGTCTCTGCTCAAATGTCTCCTTCTTGCCAAGACTTCCCGGGATATTCAGTCTCATAAGTCATACCCAGTCTCTCTCTATTACACCACCCTTCTTCTTCTCTAATCTCATCACCACCTGAATTCCTTATTTCTTTACTTGCAGCTCTCATCTGCCACAGGCACCACTATAACCTCAGCCTCTGGAACAGTGCCAGGCACACAGCAGATGCTCAAAGATGCTTCTTGAGTGAGCGCACACTACACGTGAAGCACCATGCTAGGTGCATTACAGCTACAAGGAAATCATTGCTATCGACACTTTCCACCCTGACCTTCAATTTTTCCATCTGTAAGTGGCTTGCCAAAGATCACTCAGCTAATTAGTGGAGATAACTGCCTACTCAGGGCTGCTGAAGAGTTAGGAATGAAGGCTTGTGGCTAATTGTTTCAGTTGAAACAGCTAAAGTCATGAACATCTGCCACATCCAGAAAACTCAAATAATTAGGTCACACATTTGGCCTAAATTTTCTACCTTCCTATAGTCATTTTCAAAGATACTAAACTTGAGGACACCAGTACCTTGGTCTATAAAAAGACATCTAGACCAGAACTGTGAATGGAAGCTTCTAATTTAAATCCTAAATGCAAATATGTCATCTTCTATGCTAAAGAGACAAACTGAATCAGATAATTTGAAAATTAGATTTCGTTGACATAAAAGTTGCCAAATGACAGCAGGGTCTTATGTTATGACAGTATTTTTATCAGAAGTTGCACTTCAGAACTTCTTTGTGGGAGAGATTATTTTTAGCATCCTTTTGATAGGTTAGGCTTGCTGGATGAACAAGGCCCAGTAGGAAGTGTGTGTGTGTGTGTGTGTGTGTGTGTGTGTAATCCTATATGACTTTGGGTATGTTTTACTACGATAAAGTGCACCTTTATCAAACCCCCAAAGGACTTTCGGAATTTAGAATACCAGACACAGTCCGCGTAAAACCACTGTATTGTTTCCTACTTAATAAGGGAATTACTTGAATTCAAAAGTTGTCTGGTTATCTAATCACAATTTTGTTGCAGAAGATTCAATTCTGATTGGAAATATATTTCTTGGCCAGCCCAATGTTCTGTGAGAATGTTTGGGGATGAGAAAGATTATCTCAAAAGAAGCAATATCAAAACTGAGGGGGAAAAAAGCCTTTTACTTTCAATAAATTCATAGCACTAATTTGTGTGGCTTTTACCCAGTAGGCATGCTGTTAATAAGAGTTAGAGGAGAAAAAATGAGAAAAGAAAAATATGTCTCTGTAACTGTGAGGTATGTTACAGTGAGAAGCTGAAAAACAAATCAGATACTAAGTGGACACCACGGATAGTCCCAAGATAATTGTGCCTTTTGCCCATTGTAATCCAGACGCTAGCCCTTAAATAGAGGGATAGGAGCCAGTAAATAAACACCTCCCACCTTCCATCCCTCGGCTTGACATTTCCAGTAGGCATGCTATTGGCTTCTCAGGAGTCCTGGTGAAATTGAACCTCCACTTCCCAAGAAACAACTTCAGTTACACAGCCGTATTTATGTTGACATTTCCTGCTTCCCCTCTTGAATTCTCCCTGTTTCCCACCTCTAGTTTCCAGGAAGTACCTACCAAGTCTTTGTCTCAGGTTTTCAGAAGAACCTAATTAAGACACTATTCATTGCAGTGTGTATACATAACTTAAAATGATCACCTCTTCTATTTTATATAGTACTTTACTCCTCCCAATTTCCAAAGAAATCTCACATACTTACCTGTCTTACTCCATTTGTTGCTATAAAGGAATACCTGAGGCAATATAAAGAAAAGATGTTTATTCGGCTCACAGTTCTACAGGCTGTGCAAGAAGCCTGGCATCAGCATCTGTTTCTGGCGAGGGCCTCAGGAAGCTTCCACTCATGGTGGAAGGTGAAGGGGAGCCAGTGTGTGCAGAGATCATATGGTGAGAAAGGCAGGGAAAGACAGAGGCAGAGGTGCCAACCTCTTTTCAACAACTAGTTCTCATAGACGCTAAGAGTAAGAACTCACTCATTACAGCGAGCACAGCATCAAGCCATTCATGAGAGATCTGCTCCCATGATCCCGCCAGGACCCATTTCAACACTGGGGATCAAATATCAACATGAGACTCAGCAGGGCCCAACAAACCCCATCCAAACCATAGCGTTCCCTACTCTAGGTCTCCAGTAACCTTCAGGATTGTTCATGGAAAGAAGGTTATTTTTCTCATTTGGGCAGTTGAGGAAGTTGAGATTCAGAGGTGAAAAGAGGCTTGGACAAGATGACAGGGTTGTAAATGGTATGGCTGGGAGATCATCCCCAACCTGAGCCTGACACCAAGTCCCTGGCCCCATCCAATGCACTTTGATTCTTCTCAACTGCCTGCCTCCTTGTCTGCCAGGCAGCCTCCTTCTCCTTGTCTGACAAGAGTTAGTTCCAGCCTCGTTGAGTCCAGGAAGCCTGTCCTGGGCTCCAAGAGGGGAAAGACAGGCCAGGCCTTGCTGCTTGTGTTAGTCAGGGTTCTCCAGAGAATGAGATTTATAAGAGGACTTCAAAAAGCTTGTGGAAAAATGAAATTTAAAGATAAAAATATAAATTTTATTTCTCAACATATGCTCCATCAGGTTCAAGACACTTTTATACGTGATGATACCAGCCGTCTAGTCCATCTCTAAAGAACTGAGCACCTGGGAATTTAACCCTGTCAGTGCGGTCTTTTTTACATTAGTGACTGAAGAAAAATTGGTGCCCTTTAAATACTTTTTAAGATTAAGGAAGAAAAAGAAGTCAGAAGAAGCCAAATTAAGACTGTAAGGTGAATGTGTAATGATTTCCTTTTGAAACTCTCCCAAAATTTCCCCTGTCTGATGAAAGGAATGAGTAGGGACACTGCTGTGGTGGAGAAAGACTCTCTGGTGAAGCTTTCCTGGGCATTTTTCTGCTAAAGCTTTGCTAACTTTCTCTAAACACTCCCATAATAAGCAGATATTATCACTCTTTGGCCTTCCAGAAGGTCAATAAGTAAAACGCCTTGGCCATCCCAAAAAACTGTTGCCATGCCCTTTGGTCTTGACCCATCCACCTTTGCTTTGACTGGCCACATCCACCTCTTGGTAGCTGTTGCTTTGATTGTGCTTTGACTTCAGGATCGCGCTGGTAAAGCCACGTTTCATGTCTAGCTACAATTCTTCAAAGGAATGCTTAAGGATCTTGAGCCTGCTTTTCTAAAGTTTCTATTGAAAGCTCTGCTCATATCTGCAGCTGATCTGGATGCAACTGTTTTGCACCCATCAAGTGGAAAGTTTGCTCAACCTTTTTAGTTAGAATTGTGTAAGCTGAACCAATTGAGTTGGCTATGCTGTAGGCTACTTTTTCTGCTGTTACTCATTGGTCCTCCTCAATTAGAGCAAAAACAAAATTAACTTTTTCTCATAAATTGTTGTGGATAGCCTACTGCTGCAGGCTTAACCTTCAACATCGTGTAGTTCCTTCTTGAAACAAGTTATTCATTTGTAAACTACTGATTTCTTTGGGGACACTGTCCTCATAAACTTTTCATAAAGCATCAGTGATCTCACCATTCTTCTACCCAAACTTCGCCATAAATTTGATGTTTGTTCTTGTTTCAGTTTTTGCAGAATTCATGTTGTTCTGAGAGGGGCTGTTTTTAAACTGATGTCTTATCCTTCTTAGTGCCTCAAACTAGATCCTGATCAGACATGTTATAACAAGTTAATATGAGTTTATTTTGGTGCAAAAAAATTTTGAAATCCACACAGTTTTTTCATAATATGTATTTTCCATGAACTTTTTGAAGACCCCCTCATATTATAAGGAATTGGCTCAAGATCTGTCATCCCAAGATCTGCAGCCGACAAGCTGGAGACCCAGGAGAGTCAATGTGTAGTTCCATTACAAGTCTAAAGGCCTAAATCCAATGTGTTTTTCCAGTCCAAAAGCTATCAGGCTCAAGATCCAAAAAAGATCCAAAATTTCAGTTCAGATCCAAAAGCATAAAAAGACTGATGTCCCAGCTCAAGCAGTCAGGCAGGAGGAGTTCCCTCTTACTAGTGGGAAAGTCAGCTTTTTTGTTCTATGCAGGCCTTCAACTGACTGGATGAGGCCTAAGTTGGGGAGGGCAATCTGCTTGACTAAGCCTACCAAGTCAGATGTTAATCTCATCCAAAAACACTCTTACATACCCATGATAACAGTTCACCAAATATCTTGGCACCCCATGGCCTAGTCAAGCTGACACATGGAATTCACCATCTCGTTGCTCTTAGTATCCCATCGCTACCACAACATCAGTGGTATCAGTTTGTAATCAGTATTATGCATCTGTTCCTTAAATTTAAAGAAAAAGTTAGTGAATCAATGAATTAATTACTTATTCTTTCAGGCATTTCTCACTCTGCTCTTGTGACCTGCATACCTGTCTGTCCCCCATGAGTTTGTGAGCCCCTCAAGAAATCACATTTGTCATCTCCATCTCCTCCATACCTACAAACAGTGTCACACACAAGCTGGTACTTAATCACATTTCCTGAATGAAAGAGTGAATGAATGAGCAGAACTTTAACTTCCTAAGGATGATATGACAATAGTCATAGGATAAACTGGCTAGAGACATCTTGAAGAAAACTCTGGAATCAGGTCAAAGAAGAATCAAATGCACAGAGAAACAAAAATATAGCCCAAGCTTTTTCTAAGCAATTATTGGTTTAGTTCATTCAGTTAATCCAACAATTGAAATCACATATTAAATATGTCAGAATTGTTGATGTAAAATGTATTCCTAGTAGTTGTTGCCACATGATGATGGTTTTTCACAAAAAGGGTACGTCATAATGGACAAGTTTCATAACTTTTGTGTACTTTGGGTTTCTCATTAATAATAGTAATAGTAACTATAGCTTCATATCTCAGGCACTTTGTGTCAGAGCCACCACATGCCATTGTGGTCTACGTGACTGGTGCCCTGTAGAGTTGTGCAGTTCACAATCAACATGGCTGTCCTGGCAGCTCTACGTTGTACTAAGCACTCCGTGTGTAGTATCTCATTTAATCCTTCCCAACAACTCTTAAAAACATAGAATTACAGGTTGCATATCACAAATAAAGAAACATGACTAGAGAGGTTAGTGATTTCTCCAACATCC
This sequence comes from Cheirogaleus medius, assembly GCA_008086735.1. NCBI lineage: Eukaryota > Metazoa > Chordata > Mammalia > Primates > Cheirogaleidae > Cheirogaleus > Cheirogaleus medius. The sequence goes on from VBSM01003206.1 coordinate 5,377,957, forward strand.
AACATCACACTGGATTTGCACCTGTGAAGTCTAGCTCTGAGTTCCCCAGTATTAACTTCATGCAATACTTTACAGTATTATTGCAAAGTTATAATAAACTAGATAAGAAACACTTTTGCCATGAATTGACAGGCACTTGGGTTGTTTCCACGTCCTTGCAATAGTGAATTGTGCTGCCATAAACATTCGGGTGGTATATGTTTACAATGGAATATTACTCAATTCTAAGAAACGACAGTGAGCTAGCTCTGCTTATATTATCCTGGATTGATTTTAAGCCCATTATCCAAAGTGAGGTGACACAAGATCAGAAAAATGGGCTCCACATGTACTCACCGTCAGATTGGTACTGACCAATTATCAATATGGTGCTCAAAGGGTGGTGGTGTTCACCAGAGATTCGGTGGGTGGGGGGATAGACCCACATCTGAGGGATGTGGCGAACAGTGTGGAGGGGAAGGGCATACCTCTAACCCTTGCTAGGTGAAGGCAAAGTTATAAAATCTAACCAAAATGTTAAAAAAAAAAAAACATTTATCGGGTGTTGGGCAGGTGGGAGGGCGGAGGAGGAAATGGGTATATATATACATTATAAGTGCGATGTGCATTGTCAGGGGGATGGACATGCTTGAAGCTCTGACTTGAGTGGGGAGGGAAGGCAAGAGCAATGTATGTAACCTTAACATTTGTACCCCCATATTATGCTGAAATAAAAAAAAAAGAAACACTTTTGCAAAGAGTAAAGTCAGGATAACTTTTAAAATTATATTTCATCATTACTTTTCCTTGATGGTCAACCCATGATGATTAAAACCTGAGAGGTTTTATAAATAACTGGGGAAAATTTCTAAGGCATCTTTACAAATTCATATTTTATAACTTGAACATAAACTATATCTAAGGAAGAAATAGAATAAATCCTGGCTGTTATTGATGTTCCTTATCAATAATGATAAATATAGAATGATTCAGAGCAAACAGGTGAAAGAGTTAGAATCTGTTGAAAGGGGAGTCACAGAATTTCCTTCCTTGAAAAAAGTTCTGGAGAATGCATTGGAAAAATTCTCCAAGGCGTGAACTCAGCAGCAGCCCAACTACTGTAGAGTGATGTATTCTCAGGGTTTCAAGCTAGGAACAACCAATTTCCCCCCCAAGTTTAGCAAGAGTGGTCCGAGATACCCTTTTTCCTAGGAGAACACTGTTTTTCAGCAGTCAGCACCATTCTGCATAGATTTCTTTAAAAAAAAAAAAAAAATAAGAGGGAGCAGGAAGGGTAATACAGATTTTGAATATTCTACTAGGCCCCACAGAGAATCTCTCCAAAGATCCATGTAGAAAGTTGGTTTCATTAGCTTAAAGAGCAAAAGATAAAAATACAGTAGCACTTCAAGAGCCACACATTCCAGAAAATGGAGAATTCCATGAGTTTTTCAGATAACTGATGCTTACCACATTAAGTGCTAAAATTCCTCTTTATTTTCATCTGTTTGGTTTAAGTCTTTCGAATGTATCCCCTAACTCCCTGTCTTTGTAATCAGAATATATAGAATATATTTGGATCATTCCTGTAGGTCTTGGGACCATCATAGTGAATATCAGTTACCACATCTGAAATCATATCATCAATTGTATCACGATGCTCCCAGGACGACTTCCCCCTTGGAAATGGAAGAGCCTGGATGGTGTATTTTCTACATGGTTCTGTCTACTGTGAAGATGTCTTTTTTTCTGTCCTGCTACTTCTAAGCTGCCACCATATTTCAGATCAGGGGTGGGCAAACAACAGCCTACGGGCCAAACTCAGCCTGCTGCTTGTTTTGTAAATAAAGTGTGATTGGAATACAGCCATGGGGATTCCACTCCATATTGTCTGTGGCTGCTTTCACTCTGCAGCAGGCCAAGCTGAGTAGTTGTGACCAAGACTGCATGGCCTCAGGAAGCCTAAAATATCTACTCTCTGCTCTTTACAGAAAAAGTTGCCAACCCCTGTTTTAGATTCATGGATAAGTTAGAGTCTTTCGGGAAAATGTTGCCTTCTCCTTCTGGATAAAAGATGGTGCTTGGCAGCAACAGCGTTCTTGTCAACTGAAAGGCCTTTTTCACTTCCACCTATGTTTCCAAATGTGTCCTGGGTGGTCGAGGAGGCTAAAAACCTGAACTTCAAAGAAGGGAGCATTTCCAAGACTTTTAAAAGTTATAATACTCCATTATGTTTGATACTAGTAACCAATACCCTAAAAAGAGCATTTGCATGTACCTATAATAGAGCTATCTCTATAACCTTAAGCCATGTTCATCACCATCATTCAGAGAAGTTCTGATGCCTTCAAGTAATTAAGCACCCTCGAAGCACAGCTAGAGTCACTGCCTTAAGTAACAATTGGAAAACGAGATGGGAAAGAGAGAGTTAGGAAGTCACCCCAATGGGAAAAAAAAATTATAAGGAACTACAACTGAATCAAACCTTGCCCTAAGATTTAGAGAGAAGAAGTCAACCAGAGATACTGTTTAAAAATGAACATGGCATTGTAACCCAGAGCAGATTTCCAGCTAGAGGGATTATAGCATATGGTATTTCACACACAAAAGGTAATTAAGAACTCCCTTGGAAAAGAGCATTTGTAGCCACATCATCAGTAACCTAGCAGGCTGGTTTGTATCAGTTACTATTCATTGCTGTCAGGAAGAACAAAACAGGGTATGATTAATGCAGTCCAGTGCAATGAATTGCAACAGAGGATAACACTTCAAAAAAAATGAAGTTCAGAAATAAAATACCATCATTTACTAAGGCTGGAGATTCTATTTGCATTTTATGCCCATAGTATTGTTATAATTATTATTGCTAACAAAGTAATGAGCATTTAGACAATGCCTAGTACTAGCCTATGTGTTCTATGTGTATTAACTCATTGAATCCTCAAAAAAGTCAGTGAAGTAGATATTGACATTATCCCTCATTGACAGGGAAAGAAAGAAGCTTCTAGAGATCAAGCAGTTTGCCCAGTTAGTAGGTACTAGAGCCAGAATTGACATCCAAGCCTGTCTAACTCCCAGTGCCGTGCTCTGAATCCTAGTTCTACATCTCCCACTGTGTATCTTACTTGGCTTTAGAATTTTACAGCTTCAGTACACTCCAATATTACCTATTATGTCAGGGCTGTTTAAGATAAATATAATATTAATAAAAGCCATATATAACTTTATACTTTCTAAGTAGCCACATCCAAAAAAGGGAAAATAAATAAGGGGAATTGATTTGAATAATATATTTCTATTTAACACAATATATTCAAAATATTATCATTTCAACATATAATTAATATAAAAACTATTAATGAGACATTTTACCTTCCTTTTTAGGCTATGTCTTCTAAATCTGATGTGTGTTTTATACTTACAGTACATCTCAATTTGAACACTAAGATTTTATTAAAAAATATATGACCTATATTTAGATATCATAAAATTTATCATTGGAAAAATTAGATTCATACATCCATGTTATTGCAAACATACTTAATGATTGCCACAATAGAAAAAAAAATATTTTTTTCCCTTGGGGCCATGGTGTTTTATTATAAAAACAGAATAAAAACTTTTAAAACAAAACGATCTTTTCTAATTTGATGAAAAATTTGTTATTTTTAATTGTTTTCTGTGCATGAGTTATATGCAATTTCAAAAATAATTCTTGCGGCTCCCAAGGAGAAGATACCTGTGAAATACATAAGCTTCACAAGGCCCCGGGCTCATAACTAGCATGCATTAAATATGACTTACATGGCAGTTAATGTGTTAAAAGTTTTCCAATACTTAAATTGAGTGTGTCTTTAAATTTGTTTCAATTAATTAAATTAAAATCAAAATTCAGTTCCTTAGCTATAGTAACCACATTTCAAATGCTCAATAGCCACATATGGCCAATGGCTACTATTTATCGACAGTAAAAGTCTACATCCTACCTTTCACATCCTAAGTATTAGAGCAAATTGAGTAAATGATAAATGGCACTGGCAAGTTAAAAAGAAAAGGACAAATTAAGAATCCAAGACCCAAGTTCTCCTGATTTTGAGTGTTCAAAATTGTGTAGCCTTGAGCAAGTCACTTCATTTCTCTAGACCTCTCTTATCTTCTATGCAAAACAGGGGTAATAATAGCTGTTCTATATATCTCCTAAACCTTTTCATTAGGGTTAAATAAGATGATATATTTGAAAGAAGTCAAAATTTTAAATGCTGTATAAATGTAAGATCCTATGATTGTGCTACTACTTTTCATAATTAGTGACTCAAATTCTGTCTGGGGTTTTTACAGTTTAGTGTCAGATGGAGCCAGATCAGCGTGATGGTCATTAGGGTTAGGGAAGGTCTAGAAGAGCAATAATTGGAGTATTGCCAAGTTGGATTCACATGTAAAGATCTCTAAACTATTTCCTCCTTAAGGCTAGGAGCTGTAACAAAATAGTGACTCAATAAACAATTGTTGAGAACATCAGTAAATGGTGGGATGGATGAATAACACTAAGTGAATCTTCCTGGTTTAAATATCAGATCTATCCTAATTTGGTTGCTTAGCAATCTAAATGTGTGTCTAAAATATTTACATTTCCCCTGTCAGATACATAATGTCTATTTAGACAGATGATTCCTCATGGGTGGTACTTTAACTATAACATGGCAGTGCATAACATCTCCAGGGAGGCCAGGATTGCAGGTGGCCCCAGCCTAATCACCTGAAACATGGGGGGACTCCTTCCTTCCTAGAATAGAAGATGGTAAAGTGTGTTCCATAGTTTAATAACAGGCATGAACCAATTTTTAAAAAATGGTGCCATGGCCAAGTAAGTCTTACAAAAGCAGAGCTAATAACATTTCTTAAATTCTGAAATCCTGAGAGCTTTTAATGTGTTAAAGCGCATTGAGAATTGCCAAGTAGGGGCATCTAGTCTACAGAATTTACCAAATTCATTGACCATAAAACACTTTTTTTTTTGAGCATCTTATTAAACTATTATCCTGAGAAATCCACACTGGGAAATGTTGTGATAGAGAAAAATGAATGCATCAAAATTTTTAAAAAATACTAAAAACTTACAAATACCTTATGAACACAAACTGGTGGTACCAAAAGAGAGAAACCTGGGAGACTTACTCTTATCAGGAGTAGATCCCTGGCCTCAAGCAAAGCTGAATTCCAGAGTTCAACCCTGGCCATCGGGATTTCAGTTCCTCTCCAGGTCTCAGCATGTCCACCCATTGAGTGAGTTTTAGTCCCAGGCTTCATAGAGCAGCACTGGCGACTCCAGCATCACGTCCTTCTAGGTCCACGCCCGGGGAAGTGAGTGCCTCTTCTCACTCTTCTCACTTGCTCAAGCAAAAACCCCAAGATTTCTCTTGAGCTTAATTGGCTTGGCTTAAGCATGCCCACCCCTGACCTAATCACTGTGGCCAGAGGACCAAAATTCTCCGGGCGGCCAGGCAGAGCCAGGAATTCCACCACTGTAACTCGGTGTAGAATTAATACCTCCCAGAACATGTGGGCTGATGATGAAGGGTAGGATGAGTCGGCAGGGGAAATTGGGGTACCCTTACTAGAAGAAAAGAAAATGGATGTTGAGAGGCTTAAAAGAAAACACAGATCACCAGTTCAAAAATTAATTTCCCCAGATTTCTAAAATACAAGTAGTTTTCCGACTGGTTTGAGTAATGCCTCCTCATATTAACAGCTGATTAAAATTCCTGAACTGAAACAGCACCTGAGAAGGGTGTCAGAGCCCCAGAATGGTTCAAGAACTGACTCAACTGTAAACCCTGTCCCTTGCTATTTGTTTCCCTTTCTGTCATTTCTGTAGTCGTACCGAATTGGATGGCAGAACGCCATCTAGCCCGTGTTTTTCTTCTCAATGTTACACCCTATTTCCTAAAAATAAGCAATAATTAATCTAAGAAAAAGCCAAATATGTGTATATGCTCATTTCCTTCTTGACAAATTCCAGATCTCTCATCCTATAATCTACATAAGGAGCAGTCTGATTTCACCATAGCTATCTCTCTATTTTTCCTTATTGTACATTTTATCACCATATTGAGAAAACTGTTAAAAATAACAGGTTCTCATGTTCTTAACCAGACAAGGAGCTAAATATCCATCTGCCATTACAGGAGACGTCTAGGTCTGTGCTGTCCAGTGTAGTAGCCACTCGCATTGTGTGGCTATAAAGTACTTGAAATGTGGCCAGTTAAGATTGAGACATTCTCTAAGTGTTAAATGAACAACAAATTTCAAAGACTCAGTACAAAGAATGTAAAATGTTTCATTAATGATTTTTATATTGATTGCATGTTGAAATGATAATATTTTGGATATATTGGATTAAACATACTATAGCCATGTGTCACTTAACAACAAGAATACAATCTGTGAAATGCATCATTAGGCAGTTTGCCATTGTGTGAACATTATGGAGTGTATTTACACAGACCAGGATGGTAGAGCCTACTACACACGTAGGCTATTGGGTATAGCCTATTGCTCCTAGGCTACAATCCTGTACAGCACGCTACATACTAAATACTGTAGGCAACAGTAAGCATTTGTGTATCTAAATGTATCTAAACATAGAAAAGGCACGGTAAAAATACGGCATAAAAGATAAGAAATGGTATACTGTATAGGGCACTTACCATGAGTGGAGCTTGTAGGACTGGAAGTTGCTCTGGGTGAATGAATACGAAGGCCTAGGATATTGCTGTATGCTACTGTAGACTTTGTAAATTCTGTAAACTTAGGCTACAATAAAATTATAAAAACTATTTTTCTTCCTTCAATAATAAATTAACCTCAGTAACTTTTTTACCTCATACACTTATTAATTGTTTTAGATTTTTGACTCTTGTATTAACACTTAGCTTAAGACACAAACACATTTTATAGCTATACAAAAATATTTTCTTTATAATCTTATTCTATAAGCTTTTTCCTATTTTTAAAGTTTTTATTTTCATTTTTACTTTTGAAACTTTTTTTGGTTAAAAACTAAGACACAAACGCACACATTAGCTTCCATCTATACATGGTCAGGATCATCAAATCTCTGTCTTCCACCCACATCTCATCCCTCTGGAGGGTCTTCAGGGGCAATAACGCACATAGGGCTTTCATCTCCTATGATAACAACACCTTGTCCTGGAACATCTGAACAGCCTGCCTGAGGCTCGTGTGGAGGGGCAGGTTCGCTACACCAGCATCACCACTAACACACGAGTAATGCATGTGACAGGACATTGCCACAGCTGCGAGGTTATGACCGCTGCCACGTCACAATGGGAAATTTTCAGCTGTTACAATCTATGGAGCCACTGTCATATATGCAGTCCATTGTCGACTGAAACTTTCTTATGCGACACATGATTGCATATTACTAAAATTAATCTCACTTGTTTCTATTTACTTTTTTTAAATGTGGCTACTAGAAAGGTTAAAATCACGTAGGTTGTTTTCATTATATTCCTATTGGATGGCACGGCTCTAGGTAATCTCTAAGAGTGGCAAAGAAAGAAATAGCAGCTTGAGCACTTTACAGATACGGAGGTAAATATCAGAAGAAATGGATAAAAGAGTGAAATGTGATTGCCTCCAGGGAGCAGGGCTGACAACTTTCAGGTTAAGCCATTTCAGGACAATCTAAATTATCTTGAACTATGTTCATCCATCACTTCAATTTTTTAAATTCAGGCAGCAGCAAGATAATAATGAAGTGTTTCAGGGGGACTTTATTGAGACATTTTATAGTAAAGGTGGGCATTTGTCTATAACCGCGTCAATTTTGTTCCAAGCTCAATGCCTGTGCTTCTAAGCCAGAAGATGTTTCAGAGTCACTTATAGAGCTGCAATTGACATACATAAGCCTGGGGACCAGCCTAGATTTTTCAAGCAGGTTATTTTTTCCCAAAGATTCAAGGCGATTCTGTCATTCACACCTAGTTAAGAACCTCTGGTCTACACCATAGAACGCTGGGACCTTATGGCAAGTGTTGTAACAGAGCAAAACTATTTATTGAGGAAAATGTTCTAGGCCAGGCCTATAGATATTCTATAGGTGACAGGAGCATCTTCCTTTGGTCCTTCTTAAAACCAAGAGTGTCCCTATTAGGCTCATCAGTTTCACCCTTGAGAATACGTGACTGCTAGACACATCATGGCTTAATACTTGCTGCTTCCACAGAACAGCTACAAGGCAAGTATTTGCCAAGGTGTTAGCTCAAATGCACCACCACTTAGCACATGCCTAAAGCCCAACTCAGGGAACTATTTATGGAAGATCCTCTGAGGGGCATACAATACAGCCATTTCTCTAGACTGGTGCTTCTCAGACTAGGGTCCAAAGCCTACCTGCATTGGAAGCATCTGGGCTTCCCATATAAAATACAGAGTCTCTTCTTCCAGGCCCAAGGTACAGCTGCACTTTCCTGCTCCCTTTGCAGTTAGACTTGACCATGTGACTTGCTTTGGCCAGTGAAATGGACTTGAGAAGTAACATGTGTTATCCTCCAGGCGGAAGCTTTAGGAGCCACTATGCAATGTGACCCGGCCTTTTATCAACTTTGGCAATTATGGAAGCATGGAAAAGGAGCCTCCCTTAGCCTGGAGCCCTGAGTGCAAGAGCACAGAGCACAGACACCACCCCCACCCCTCACCCACTTCACTGGCTGACCCACAAAGATTATATAACCTGAGCAAGAAATAAACCTTTGTTGTTTTAAGCTCCTGAGATTTAGAAGCTGTTTGTGTCTGCGACATGACCCAGCTTATCCAGATATAGATAGGAGGGGAGCAGGAAGGCCTGACAACTTTTATATCTTGGGAGAATCTTATGCACAGTGAAGTTTGAGAACCACAGCTTTGGTGTGCTAAGATCTTTTCTTGGCTTAAGCAAGGACAAGAGAGAACTGCCTATCTAGGCTGCACATTTGGCCCCTATAAAAATGCATTTGCTGCTTGGTGCCGTGCCACTGGCCTTCAGGGAAGCACAAGTATAAGGAAAAGTGCAATTAATTGATTGTGTTTCTTAAGGATCTTATTGAAGACTCTTGTCCCTGAATTATAGTGTCCTCATATTAAGGGCCCAGAGGGAAAAACTCTCTCTGGTAGCAATACCAAAGACAGTTTGGCTTCTCCTGAGTCATTAATGTGTTTATAATCTAATGGTTACTGAGAATTATGACATTACTCCTAGGAGGAGCCTCCAAGCCAAATTCATGGCTCTCCTCGAGCAATGTGCCAGATTTCATAGCACATTTATTTTGTGGGTCAATCTCACGCCTTCATTTTATTCTTCTGAACCTATTTCCCTCTTTCCACCAATTTTTCTGACTCACTCATTTTTATTTTATTTTGAATTATGTATTTTTGCAAGCTACCTTAATTCTTTTCCAGGAAAAAGGTAGGACATGAATAAAAATGTATATGCAAGCATGCATACATAAATAACGGGCTCTTATTTCCAGAGCTACAATAATGAACCTCAACTTGATTTTTAATGATGCAAGGAAGAGAGGAAAGAAAAGAGGAGGGAGAGAGTGGGGAGGGGCGGGGGGAGGCTGTGAAGCCATGAACACTCCACAGTATTCGAGTTCTGGCTCCCAGTTAATAGGCAGCAGAGTAAGGCAACTTTATCTTCAAGATAAATGTTATAAATTGCACATAATGAAATAAGGTCTCATTTTCCCACCTTTTGGTTTCTTATTTTTAAGATATACAGTCCTGTGTCAACCAAAATATCTAGACTTATAGCACACAATTCTATTCAGCTTGTAGAACAAATTCACTGGCACAGTCGATTTTTATTTTAATTATTTGTATAGAGTGGAAAGGAATGGCCTGATTTATTACCGAGTTGGACTCCAATGGCAATATTATTATAGTTGCAACAGATGAATAAACCAATATATTTCTTAGAGCCATAAAACAACCAGCTACATGTCAGAGAAAATTGTTCTCCAAAACAACTGGAAAAAAAAAAATCAAGGGAAATAGTGGCCTCCTTAGACTCCAAAAGCATTCCAAAGAAAACAGGATTCCCGCAGACCAGGAAAAACTCATTTCAACAAAGTTACTTTCCATCTACCCACTGAAATTAAAAGTTCACTGAAATAATTTATAATATTGTCTTCAGCATTGGTGTGTTTATTCCATTTGAATGTGCTTTAAAAAAAATTGGTAGCCACTGAAGATCATTGTTCTTTCATAACCCAAAGTTTGACATGCTGATGCAGCCTTCGGCAGCAAGCTGCAGGATTAAGTTGATCAGAACTACTTGCCATGATGACATTTTAATGCCTGATCAGAACAGAACTGTTCTCTGCAATTTGCTTTGAAGGAGGGATGAGGAGGGAGGGGGCAGAAATGGGAGGGAGTGTTTGCATCCTTCTATGTGTATCTGCGGCGTGCATACCATCCCTGCGTAGGCTGATCGCAGGGAGAAGCGGACCACAGAGGGTGGGTAAAAGTCAAGTGCAGCACCGAATGCCTCTCCCGAAGTCTCCATTGGATTAGGTGAACTCAGCCTGTGCTAATTGACAGGCCTCAGGGTAACCAGAGCTTCTTGGCACTGTGTTATCCACCGAGATGCCAATGTTGATTTTCTGGTGTGTCTTCTATTTGTTTCTATTTCAAGTAATGCCTCTAGGTGCATTAAAACATGCAGAACTACCCATGAATGGGACATGTGTGTTTTCAAGAAATGTGTAGCAATTAAAATTTCAGGCTCTAGAATCAGAAAAATCTGAATGGAATCCTGGTTCCATACATTTCTTGCTGTGTGTCCTTGGGCAAGTTCCCTGACCTCTCTGAGCCACACGTTTCTCATCTGCTGCATGGGGATGTGAATGCCTACCATATAAATGGTTGTTGAGGAGACCCAATGCAATCACCCAGCACAGTGCCTGGCCCACAGTAACAACCAGCAGCTCCTGTTTGCTATTTCCCATAAACTCAGTCATTTTTAAATTGCACATGCCGCCTTTTATACCAGTGGCCAGTTCCAAATTCTCTCATCAGGTCTACACTTGGTTATATGGGAGTTCTCTACAGGTACTTGCAGTTTCTCAGAATGTCCTATTTGAAGGTCTGTCTGTCAAAGTGAGTGCTACAGCATCTTCATACAGAGGAGATAAAACACTAGGCTAGGAAGTATGGAATGTAAATGCTATAGACTTAAAAATACTAGTATGCCCACCAGAGCCCCAGAGTTGTCAAACATCAAGGCTTTTTCTCGTATGGGCAGCAAAATGTAAAAATAATAATAACCACTACCACCACCACAACCATAATTGATAACATTGGCAGGGCACTTACTGTGTACCAGGCACCATACCAAGCCCTTCTCATGCAGTAGCTCATTTGATCATTGCAACCCTAGAAGGCAATGACGAGCTGCCTCTCTTTCTATTTTACAGATAAAGAAATTGGCTCAAAGAGGTCAAGCAACTTGCATAAACTAGGAAGTGACTGAGTGAGAATTCAAACCCAAGTCAGTGCAATTCCACAGCCTAAGCTTTTAACGAGTCCCTAGTGAAAACCTGAGATGGGGTCACCCACATTCTGATCTCTCCCCTTTCAGGTCCTTCTTGACCCTGTTATTGTTGGGGAGCTAATACAGCACCTCTTGCCTGTCCCATTGGCACAACTCCACTTTAAGGAAACCATTCTAAAGGCACTGTCATTATGCAGAGGAATGAATCCAATCATGGGGAAATTCTGGCTTTGGAAGAACAGATTCCCCATCACCAAGAATTCAGCACACACTGTTCAGGCACTGTAGCATGAGATCAAGTTATTAAAAAGGTGGTCTCCACTCTCAAAGAGTTCCCTTTTAAAAGCAAATGCACCAAGGAAAAAGTGTCCTATTCACAGATGCCCCCCAACTTAGAGGGAAACATGCCACAAAGATCCGAGCAAAAAAAGACCTTTTTTTCTGAATATCAATCTTCTTTCTCTGCATAAGTAATTAATTTTCTAGCTAGAAAGCCTCCAACCTATGCAGCCTGAAGACCTCGTCTCCAGCTCGAACTAGACAATGACCAAGGGATGATCAAAAGATCAAAAATATATGATTTAAACCTCCCTGGACTGTGAAAGAAAAACATTCATATTTATTTATTTCTTATTCCAAAAAAAATTGCATTTCTAACTCTAAAAGAATTCATAGTTTCTTGAAGCCATTGTTCTGATTTGGAGCAATTCATCATAGAGCGATAACACGCTGATGATGTGTTACACTAATACATCCTTACATTGGTAATGCTCTAATGATCTGGCAGGCTCCTAAATCACCAGAGAGCTGTCACTCCTGTGATGTGTTACTCAGAGATACGGCTCTGATCGGAGGAAGGCATCCAGGAACTCAACAATGGGAGAATTATATTTTTTGACTTCAGAATTTCTGGACTATAAATAATAACCTCTTTCACAGAAAATAGAAAACCCAGCCTAAAATCAAGAGAAACCCAACAAAATTTCTTATATTTTGGCATATGCCAGAGATACAAAAATAAACATATATATTAGCGGAAGCCTTAACCATGTGGAGGAGGAGATCGCTGACAAGAAAATGATTTCTGAAGTATCAATGGGGTGCTGAATCTGTTTCTGAAAGGTAATCAGTTGGGTGCTTATGGACCCGTTTATCACCAATGCGGATTTCGTCAGTGCCCTAAAACAAACAGTGTTAAAACCTGAGTCAGGAGAAAAATAACAGAAGGGGGAGAGAGGTACCCTCTTCAACACTTGGCAGAAGAGTAAATTGATATAACCTTTCAGGGGGCAATCTGGCAATATTTATCAAAATTTGAAGCAGGTATACTCTGGGCCCAGCAATTCCATTTCTAAAAATGTGTCCAGCAGACATATTCACACACGTACAGAAGGAGATACATGTTTCAGGACATTTACTGCAACCATTGTTGCAACTGAGAAAAAAATGGAAGCCACCTAAATATTCACCAATAATGGAGTGCTTAAATACATTAGTGTGAATCCATTGTATGAAGTTTAAAAATTATGATGTGGATCGATGGCTTTAAAAGTGTTGCAGAGAATTGGAGAGATGTGGTGTCACATTTCTGTGCGTACCAGCGTCACATGGGGAACTAACATAGAATACAGAGGCCCAGGTCCATGGCAGTAGAGTAAGGCCTGAGCCTCTGTATTTTCATCAGGTTCCCCAGGTGCTTGGGAGATACACTAATATCTGAAAACCACTTTTCTAGACTATCTCGGAGAGGCATCTGAGCCCTAAATCCTCACCCTATCTCATCCAAAGAAGCTTCACTCTGGGTGTGTGTGTTTGTGTTTACTTACAGCTCTGCAAAATATTTTTTACAAGGCTAAACTGCTTTAACCTAGTTTGAAAACCATTGATGTAGACAGATAGCTAACATCATTGAGCTCTTACACTGTGTTCAACAGTCACTCTCATTTAATCCTTGTGGCAACATAATGAAGTAGGTCACATTATTCCTCATTTGGCAGTTTAATAAATTGAGGCACAAAGAGGGTAAGTAAATTCCAGAAGATTCACACAACGAGCAATTCTGGAGCTGAGCCGCGGATCCGTGGTTTTAGCACGTTAGCACTCTGCTTTCTGACTCCGATGTATATGTAAAGTCACATGTCTGTTGGCTTGAAAACCAGTTCACAATATATCAGGTTTTTTAAAGCAGATTAATAGATAGCTTGTGCAACTGGATACCATTTTATCATATATTTGTAGAAAGAGATGGATGTATTACTTTTGTGAACAGAAAAATAAATGAAGCTGTCTCTAAAATGAAGAAAGAGAGAATCATAGTTAAACGAGCTGGAGAATGTGTTCTAAGGATTCTGAATTTGGTGTGTTCTGTTGTCCCGAGCCCAATCATGCCCCTTCTTCAAGGATGGGTTGCCTTTTGGGGGCCTGTGTGTACTGCAGCCATTTGTGTGACCAGCCCACATTTTCCAGACTTAGATGTATGGGTGTTAGGGTACCATTGAAGAAGAGGATCCCATGTGATCTCCATACAGGCAAGTTTCCAGAATTTTCAATCGCAAGTTCAACATAGGCATGATGAAACAGTGTTCTTGCCTTTGTGTATATCATCTAATCTAAGTAAATCAATTTAATGGTTATTTTTAGAATCTATGGGAAGAACTGAATTGAACTAACTCAGAAGCCAAGAGAAGGGTGACACAAAAGAAGCTACAGGTGATTCTCCTATCTTCTTAGAACTTACACGTTATCAGAACACATACATTCTAAGGAGAATTACAAAATGACAAGAGTTTACATGTTAGAATACATGGCACAGGCTGAATTGAAAGAAGGGAAGAAAGTCAGCAGAGTCTAAATGTTCAAAAAAAATTTAATTGAACTCTATAAAAATAATTTGCATTGGCCAAGAACAAAAATAGATTTTCCCTCCATAATATCTAGATCCATGACTCAAGCGTTGAGCTGTGGCATATTAATGAAGCATGAGACCAAAACAGTACAACCAAATTTTGCCCAAAGTGACATTTTTTTGAATGGACGCACAATTGAAAATACACACAGTTGCAACATTGTCTGTCTGATGGACAGTCTAGTTGAGCAGGCAGGAAAGCATAAAGGATGGTCCAACCTGCTGTGAGCAAAAGTGTGAGCTTCAGCTTGTGAGTCTGTACAAGAGCACCGTCAAGGCAGTAAACAGTTGGACTCAAATAGCGGGATGGCGTGACAGGGTGACCACTAACTTCTTTCTGAACAGTGGGACACATTTTTGCACTGTGGTCATGACTGCATTGTAATTATTCATAATTTATTTAAATGCTGTTTTTAGTCTCCTAATCACTCCAAGAGGGCTGCCAAAATTCTAGGACTCCAAAGTGTGCCATGAATCCACAAAGTCTGCAAGGCACTGATTTAAGTCCTCTCCATGCCACGTTTTGCTTTATATTCCAGTTTGCCCTTAGGAAACAGCATTTTAATAATACCCAGCAAAAGCATTTATGGGCTATAGAATTTTGCGATTACCTAGAATTGTTTAAGTTAAGAAGGTACTTTTTAAAAAAAAAATTTTTTTATTCTGAAATAGTCTAAAACTCACAAGAAGTCACAAAAATAGTATAGTGTTCCCACGTACCCTTCCCCCCAAATCCCCCAATGATAGTATTTTATGTAACCATAGTATGTTGTCAAAACCAGAAAATTGCTGTTGGCACAATACTATTGACTCAGGTTGTCTGCTTATTTTTAAATAGTAAACTCCAAGTCTACAGGTAGTCATAGACTCTGAGTCAATGAGTTTTATGAAATTAATCAACTAGATGTCAAATTTTTAACTTTGAAAAATTTGACACATCTGACTCCATATGTTAACTCACTTGGCAAAGTGAGCAGAAAAGTTTGTTTCTGGTTATCTGAAAATCAGTAATGCTTTATTGAACACCTAGTATAAAGGAGGCATTGGACTAGTGAGTCAGATGTACCAAAAGTCCCTTCACTCAGCTCACAGTCCAGAGGGAGCTACAAACAGGCATTGGCAACACAGCAGGAAACATGCTGTGTTGTTTCTTGATAAACACATGGGAACACGTAGGAAAGACATGTCCTGGGTTTGAGAAGGGTTTTCTGGGGGAAACTGAGACCTGAAAATTTACATAGGAGCTAGCCAGATGCAGAAGGACGGGAGGAAGAGTGTTCTAGACAGAGGAAATAGCCTGTGCTAAGACCCGGGGGTAAGAAAGAGCATGATCCACCTAAAGGCTAGAAGTTCTGTGGTTGGAGTAGGGCACAGGACATCAGGGACGAACCCCATGGGAGGGCAGCCAACTTCGTCCACAGCTGTGCTGTCCAATACAGGAGCCCTGGCCACAAGTGGCTATCGAGACTTGAAATGAGCCTAGTTAGCCTTCATTGAGATGTGCTGTGAGCACAAAATAGGCACCAGATTTTAAAGACTTGCCACCAAATAACGTAATAATGTTATTTGTAACATTATTACTCAGTAACTTTTATATTGAAATGAGAATATTTTGACATATTACATAAATAAAATATATTAGACTTAATTTCACCTATTTCTTTTTATGTTTTCAATGTAGCTACTAGGAAATTTTAAATTACATATGTGACCCATGTTATATTTCCATGGGACAGTGCTGTTCTAGAGGGTCTGGGATGGCTTCCCAGGAAAAATGTCATGTAAACTGAGATCTGTAGGATGGAGAATAAATTAGCCAGCAAGAAAGAGGAAGGAACAACATATGGGATGCCCCAGAGTAGTGATGGGAGAAGTAAACGAGAGCCCCAAAATGCGGTGTCTTCTAGGTTAGGTTGAGAGTGTGAACTTGAATCTCAGGGCAGCGGAACCACTGAAGAATGTTATGCAGGGGAATGACATGGTAGGTTATAGGTTAAGAAGATCACTCCAACCAATGGGATGGAGCGAGAGTGGAGGGATTGTTGAAGGATTCCAGGCCTAAATATCTTTCTTCCTGCCCTCTCAGTTCCCCTTGTCCACCCTGATGCAAATCCTATCCAAACATGTGCCCTATAAAGGGCATCAAAGTGACGTCAAAGCATACTTGAAATCTTACAAGAAAGCCTCTTCTCCGTAGCTCAATTTCCAACCTTAGGTAATTAGAGATAAGACCACTTCTGGAAGTGGATGTCCTGGATAAAATTCAAAGCTAATTACAAGTTCCTCTCCATTCTCTGCTGTCCTTTGCCCTGTGCACATCAAGATAAGGTGATCTCAAAACGACCATTAAATCATCTTCCTTTGCACTCCAGCTTTTCAGTTTCCCGTGGCCTTCTCAATTCTCTATTTAGGGGTCCTACTTCAGAGATGGGAGCCTGAGGATTGAGTGTGCCTTCCCAACCCTGGCCATCAGCTCCAGCTATTGGCCACTCGAGTGATCCTGCCTCCAGCCAATCGGATAGATTGGATGGGGGGGGTGAAGGTGGGAACAGAATCTGGGCAATGTGACTCTACCAATGTGCCTACCTAGACGACTGTCAGTGATATCTTTTGGAGGTGACTTTTAATAAGCACCAAGTCCTCAATTATACTTTTTTCCTAGGTTGACTGTGTTGCTGTTGTTTATTACTCTTACTGTTTTGTTTCTCATTTCTATTGTTTGGTTTGGGTCTTGCTTTTCTCATTAGTCTCAATTTCTGGGTCATCTTGGGGACATTATGTAGATGGAAACTGAGGTTTGAAGTTAAGTGTATCATTTGTCTACTGGGGTACTATGGAATGGATGCAAAAACAAGTAAGGAAAGAGGGACTTGCCTTTTAAAAAAAATTAGCCTAGGGGAGAAAAATGGCGGAGTAAAGGTAACCCCCGGGATTCCTGCTCCCAGAGA